>JAHWFO010066449.1:632005-698348 GCA_023313115.1 Rhysida immarginata
GTAAGTGGCCTTAACTTTATGGGACAGAAATTTACTGTGCAAATTTCGTTTTAATTTTTTTCTCCATTATTGTAATGTATGGCTAAAGTTTTTTCTTTTTGTTGTCTTAACAATGTTTGCAGGATTTGAATAAAATAATATATTTAATACAAACTGTTGTTGTTTTTATTAAACAAGCAATTCTTGAGGTGGCCTTATCTTTATGGGACGCACCTTAGTATAACCACAAAGGCATTGATGATATGACCATTAGATTAGGCTTACATTATTATTCACAGAACAAAAATGCTTTGTAGTGTATTCTACATTTGAGCATCTTTCATTTATCTTAGAAATATACGTCAATGTTTATTTACAAATAGATAATGCTAATTATCTAACAAAATTCCACGAAATACACAGTTATAAATATAATTTTTATATAATGTATAAAGATCATTGGAGAATATTTTTCCTTGCTTGGAACACGATCTGAATTGAAATCTAAGAAGATAAGAGGGAAAGGGTTTTTTCCAAACCAAGCTTTTATAATGTTTTATTTAGTGGCAACAATAAAGCTTAATTTTACAACAATAAACAACAACGGATACATTGAACATTGAACAATTCGTAGCAATGAATTAGTACCATTAGAAGACGAACCAATAAACCCATTTGAAAATTTTTTTCTTTATCATAAGTTGTCATCGATCCTGTTTATTTGTGTCAAGTTTCAGCTCCCTATCTTGTCGGGAACTTGGTTTAATATTAATTACAAGATTTGACCTAAACAAACTGACATTGCAAGTTTAATAAAAGCTTTTAAAAATCTGCTTTGTTTACCCGAGGCATGTAAACAAAGCAGAGTGAACAATAATTGTTGTCAGCTCTACTTCCGCAGTGGCACGCCAGGCATGTTAACAAAGCAGAGTGAACAATTGTTGTAAGTTCCGTCTCGTGTACCACTTCAGACTTTAGAGAAAGAAAGATTTGGTTTTCATCAGGACATAGCCACCATGTTGGATTTTGTCTTGGTGAAGTTTTTGTTTCGACGTTAAGTGATGAAATTGCATGTTTCATTTCGTCGTATTTTCACCATTCTGTGCTCTTTTGGACTGGATGATGCAATTTCATACAGCAACTGTGAATGAAAGAACTTTTGTACCTGAAGAACTGTTTATATTTTCTTTGCTTTCTGAGGATCATCTTTTTGTATTCTATTATATTTTGATTTTTTTGTAATATCGTTTTTCTGTTTGCTGTGGCTGTGGTAGTCAAAATTTTACATTTGTATTCTTTTTGTTTAGATTTATAATTGTTTTATTTGTATTATTGCTATTTCTTGGCTTGAGGCATCTATATCCAGTTACTGTTCTTGTCGATCAACTTGTCATGATAAAGTTTGAATACTTAGGTATTCAGTAGTTCTACAGTTGTCTTTTTTTATATGTATTTTTCAATACATGGGATTTAGTGGGCCTACATTGTTAATAGGTACTCACCTTTAGAATGTTTATGCATTTTGATTAATTTGAAACTGTTCCAAAAATGAAATATGTTGTTTGCTTTGATGAACAAGCTACTTTAATGTTTATTAATTGCTTGGTACTGTTAAGCATTTATGATGATGCTGTAGGTACAATTTGATATCAATGTTGATAGATTGATTATGTAGTTATTTAATACAGGATTCATTTTATATTTATGATGATTATGCATTAGTAATATTTGTAATTAATTTATTTGAATTCTCATAACATTACATATTGGAAGAGTCAAATAAGTTATCGTTGTCTATGGTGTATTGAGATACATACTACTTTACTTAATGTTTATTTTCGAGTTTAGATAGGAGTGCCTATAATCAGATTGTTTTTCTGATGTGTTCACCTACATGTTTCTCCCGCACAAGAACTTTTGGGTGATGACGCTGGGACTTTAAGGAATGTGAGTAATTCCTGAAATTGATGTAATTTAGTTTTTTTTTTGTTTTTTTTTGCGTTTGCCCGTTCCTACCGCACAGGGAACAGACAAGCCATCTGACTTGGTTTAAATTGGCCATGGGCTCAATTAAAAGGCGTTTATATTATGTCCTTCATTTATGAATTTGTAGAATCTATATTAAACCTGAGTTTGAACTTAACAGTCAATGTGTTTAAGATATGTAACTTATGAATTATGATCTTAGGAACTTTGGGTTGCCTCAGCTGCTCATTATTAATAAACATTGTTTGATAATAAATACCTGAAGCTATTTCCTTGTTTGTTTAGAATATATTGTTTGTTTATCTTTTAATTCAGACTTAATATTTTGTCATAGATAAATAAAGAATGAAAGAGTTATTGCGGAATTAAAACACACAACGCCATCAATTGAATTATAACTGAAATGCGATGTAACAGTTAAAACGATATCTTTTATCGTTACAAAATACTGATGGACTACTGTTTTAGAAGTGCATGGTGTTTCTATTAAACTTGTATATGCCATTCTATCACATTCATGTCAACTAACCAGACTGGTTTAGTAGCCATGGTGAGTTTTTTTCACATAATGCAACTGCTTAATACTATCAACAGCAGGCGCATGCACAGAAAGTATTCTTGAAATCGTTTATTGTCGTCCACGATGAAACGAAAAGTCGTCCGAAAAGACTGCATGTTGCCAACCCAATCCCAATGTCTGTTTTCGAGCCCTATTATAATCTGGTTCGGGATAAAGTAAAACTACGCAAAGGAATGCGTGCAGCCAGCGTTCTGTGCATCAGACGCCGTCGAATTTTAGAAGCTAATAATGCCACATCGTTCTGCTAACATTTGTGGTGAAACTGAACGGTCCGTCACTGCCATGGTTTCGTCACTTATTTGCTGGATTTTCGTCGCGTACTGTTCCTTTTAATCACTTCTTCCTCACAAGCGTCACACGTTTGATGTCCCGTAAGAGCAGCAAAGACGCAGTGCGACAATCCATTTTCTTGCAAACCGATCATTCGCCCTCGTTTGAACTCTTTTATTTGTATTGCGCCCTGGAGAAATTTTTACAATTCGCTCATCATAATATATACACACTTGTGGAGCTCCACAATAGTTCTCTATTTATACACATGGCATAACAATTCAGAGTGCGCTAATTTAGCAATTCTAACAATTTACTACATGTCGTAATCTACTTTGCATTTTCGGTAACTTCAAATGCTTACCATTTCCTTCATGAAGTTATACTCTTCACATAGTGTAAGTCGATAAAAATATTTATTTCGATTTGACATTTATTCTCTATCGAAAATTCTATAAAATTATTATATTTTATAAATATTTATATATAATTTTTAACGTTCTCTGCTAGTAGATTGGATCATCTTTAAGGAACCAATACAACAATTTTCAAAATAAATTTTTAGTAAATAAATTTTCAAAATAATGATCTATATTTAATGCCCTCACCCAACAAAAGGATTTTTCATAAAATATTTTCTGAGATTTTGGCACGAAATTTAATCTACCTTGCTGTATTATTTAAAAACCAATCCGCAAATCTATTGTTTACAATGGCACACATTTTAAATTTTCACCTTTGGTATATTGCAAAACAAAAGGGGAACAATTCTATTGGTAATTTATACTTCACACCGTGACTTTCCATTCTCATTTACACTCGTTCTCCGCTTCTTGATGAACATGCAAATCCCGGTTTTTGGATCAATAATTTTCTTCCCATTTGCTGGGTGCTTATGCTTTGCTTCCTAAATAGCTAGCAACCCGCATAAAACAGAAGCTCCTTTTATCCTAGACTATTTTATTCAACTGTGAAGGAATTTGAGATCCCTCATTTAGTCATATTTAAGCAAGAATTTTTGAAATTGCATATAGTATTCCAATCAAATATAATACAAGAAAATTTAAGTACATTCATTCTTTCGTACAGGATATTAATAATAACAGTTTAGCCAACCATTTTGTCTTTAGGAAGACTATTTATGAAATGCCTTTTTAAGAACGTATTTTGGCGAATTCACCTGGGAAACGCATCTAATTACGAGACTGCTTTCAAATTGGGAAAACGTTCAGAAAACATTCAGAAATTTACAAAATGCGCTCTACATGCAAAAAGAAGAGCGCGGCACTCTATTCGATGATATCAGAGCACGATTTTATGAGATTCTCACAGGAATACACCGAAAGATACCAGAAATCTGACTAAAGGTGCAGCAACATTGGGCTCTCCTTTATTCAAGCGTATACTTACTTTCTTTTCGATTTAAGTCCAAATGTTTTTCGTACACTGTAAAGCTACTAGTCTTCTCATCTATGGCGAATTGCTCGACACTCTCACCGAAAAT
This sequence comes from Rhysida immarginata, assembly GCA_023313115.1. Lineage (NCBI taxonomy): Eukaryota > Metazoa > Arthropoda > Chilopoda > Scolopendromorpha > Scolopendridae > Rhysida > Rhysida immarginata. The sequence goes on from JAHWFO010066449.1 coordinate 636,325, forward strand.
AACATATTATTCTTCAAAAAATAAGAGCGCCAAATATACACTGGCTGACAAAAAAAGTGAAGCACCCAGGAGTGGCCCAATATTATCCTATTTCGGTACACGTGTGAGTACCGAAAACGCCATTGATGTGTGAGTAAACGATTAGGTTTAGTTCATACTCTGCCGTTACCGTTTGCGCTGTGCTCCAACGAAAGCCGTTCCGTTTGCGGAGATGATTCATATTTGTGCTTTGTCGTTATGCCGATGGCTGTCGAGCCACCGTCCGCTGTTGCGCTGGGATAGAACTATGCTCTATTTCAACGGGCAACGCACAACGGCCCACCAATCAGAACTTGAAAATCTCTTGACGTCATTTCTCTTCTTTGAAAAACAAAAATGGAGGAAAGCAAGTTAATCGAACCGATTCAAAAGTATCCCTGCTTGTATGATACGAGAACGAAAGAATATAAAGATCAAAAATTAAAAGAAAAGATTAAATATTCTCTTCTTTGAAAAATAGATCGTACATATATACATCTATTGAAACGATGCTTATTTCTTCGATGCAAGTTTCGGAAGTTTATAGTTGACCGTTTTACCGCTGTGACTATGAATGCTATTCGCGAAAAACAGCCCCTCTAAGTGTTGCCACATGAAATTCAAGATGGCGAACGGAGAAAGGTAACGTGTGACCCGATCGCGTTGAAGAAATCATATACGATGGAGAGAAATAGTTTTACTATCAATTTTTTCGTATGTGGATGTTGCTAGAAGAAGGGAAATAAGAACTGAAGGCCAAGTACATCATTTGTTATGGTTACACTGCAAAATCGGACTTGCAATTTACAGTTATTTTCGCAATTATTATTGATGTATTGTTAAAGTCAAATAAGTAATACTGGTTTGCTAAATTACGTAAATAATGAATAAAGGATCATAATTTTTTCTAGAATAATAGCATTTAATTTTCAATGATTTTCAATATTTGAATACACACACTTATTGGAGTACAAATTTCTCAGCAGGTAGACAATTTGTGGATAATTCATAAGTAAACAAGCAATTTATTTTTTAAAGGGGAGTGAGATATTCATGATAATAAAGGTTTTCAAAAACGAAAGTATATACACTCTTATTATGTTATTTACAAATCGTGATTATAGAATATATATTTTGGTTATACCCATCAGAGTATGCCTACTTCGACGCCACATTCGCTAATCATCATCACCGTTTGTCTAAGTCGTAGGAAAAAACAAGTCATGATTCCACGTTCACAGGTTAAAAATCACTGATATCAAAAAGTAGAAGTCACATTTATACCTGTGAGCATAAAATCACGAAATTTTAGGAGGTCAATCTACAACATTAATATACCTTGTGTGTAAAAGGAGTTGACTCAATGGCCTTTCGTTTCGAAGAAAAAAAAATAAAATATTTTACGTTTATTATTGTAGTACCAGATAAGCCAAGTGGGAAGAAAGTTATATAATTTAACAGGGGTGACGGTAGTGGTTACTGTCAGGTTTTGCGGATTTACTGGTCCGGGTTCGATTCCTGTAGTATTGAATTTTTTTTGAATTTTTTTTCATTTTTTTGTTTTGTTTTTCGCCCTTATTATTTGTTTGTACCTTGCATAATAACATTCACATACATAAGTAAATTTTTTTTCAATATTGAAAAATTTTGTACAATATTTTCAGGGATGGTCATTGGCGATCCGTGATATGGTGGTGACGTTTGCGCATACACCGTCGATAGTGCGAAGAGATCTTTATAGTTTCATTTTTATTTCACACGCCACGGCAATGACCGCCCGTGAAAATATTGTACAACGCATTTTGCATTTTTTTTGATCTGTGACGTTGCTTTTGTATGTGGATGTTATTATACAAAGTGAAAACAAATAATAATGGCGAAAAATACAAAAAAAATAGAAAAAAAATGGAAAAAATAATGGGAAATAAATGAAAAAATAATGAAAAAAAATGAAAAAAATATCAATACTACAGGAATCGACCCGGTAAATTCACAGAACCTGATGTTAATAACTGCTCTGCCGCTGTTAAATTGTATACCTTTCTTCTCATTTGGCTTATGTGGCATTACAATAATAAATGTAAAATATTTTATTTTTTTTCTCTGAAATGAAAGGCCATTGAGTCAAATCCTTTTACACAGAAGGTATACTAATGTAGATTGACCTCCTAAAATTTCCACCAAATCCGTGATTACATGTCCGTGCGGTCCTGTTGTTAGTTCATCACTACACGCTAAAGCGTTTCCTCATGCTGATACCTTCACTACGTTTACATGCACGTTTCGATCCGGATCGACTTGAGTTAATCCAAAATTGCCTCGCGTTTACATGCATCTAACTCGATTTGGATCGAGTCCGATAAGATGCCCTGTGGGTAAAGCTCTAGATTAGGAAAGTACACCAGACTTTGTCATCTGCTACAGAATCCACCATTGATGGCTCAGTCGGCCTTATCACTTGAATTACGCTTCCTCTAAAATACGGCTGAAACGCAATTTTTAAAAATTTTCTTATTATTATCGTCTGGAAATATAATTGACAATCAATAAATTTTATAATTATTGATTTTTTCTTCATATAAATTTTCTAAATAAATAATAAGGTTGAGGTTATTAATAATGTTAACTATAATGTTATTTATATATCAAGTTTTTGATTTATTTACCTCAATATAATAATCCTTAATAACTTTTAAAATGCATTTGCATATTTAAGTTTTTTATACTTATTTTTATCAAAATATAATTTTATACATTCTTATCAAAACATAATTTTAATAGATTTTATCAAATTAATTTTTAGATTTATATCAAAAGCTTCAATTTAATAGTTTATTTTAATTGTATTAAATAATAAAAATTATAAAATTACAATTATAATAATTATAAATAATTATCAAATTATAATTTAATAAAATAGAAATTGTTAAATTGAAATTTTTGAAATAAATATAATATTTAATTTGATAATTATAATTTGATAAAAAATTATTAAATTACAGTTTGATAAAAAAAATACATATATAAAACTCCAATTTGATAGACAATTTGAAAATTTTTAATTAGGAAAAATGATGACAATGCAATGTATTTTAAAATTTATTCATTTATTTATTTATAGATATTTATTGTGTTGAGGTATAAATCAACCAACAACTTATTTTAGCTAAAATTTTCTATATTTTTTTCTTTCAACCAAACAGTAAATTTAAACTCGATCCAGATCGGGGTGTTTATATGCACATTATTGGACTGACCTCTTTCCTGAGGCATGCTTGCCTGGTTTCAAACCACCTCTTTCGACTGGATTGAACTCGATCCGGATCGGGGTGTTGAAGCCTGTTTACATGCCACTTTTTGCAGGATTGACTTGAAACTGGTCTTTCGATCCGGATCGAAAGTGTGCATTTAAACGCAGTGCTTGATAGAGTAATTTCATTGAACGCCACTAGAGTCCACGTCAATCGCTGTTTTTCGCGAATAGCGCTGAAACCAGAGCGCTAACGGCAACGTTTTGAACTTAACGGAATGGCAGACGGCCAACGCAAAACGGCGTAATCAGACTATGAACCAACCTTTAGATTCACAAGGATCTGTAATGTCTAGAACGCTCACCAGAGTGCATTCGTGATGTCACCGCCATGTAGTTGATAAGATATTACCAGTCAACTGCTGTGAGTCCGACAGTTACGCAAGACGTTCAGAGGGGATAACTGTACTGTACAAAGCACCCGCGATGCCTCGCAGACGCGTTAGACATCATATCCACCAAGACAGCATTTGACAGGGGCCGCATTGTGGGACTGGATGAGGCTGATTGGTCGTATCGTGCAATTGCCAGGTATGTGGGCCATTCAGATGTCACAGTGGCCCGAAGTCGGGTACATCAGGGAATCAATGGGTACATGAGGGCACCCAATGCACGTCGTGCAGGCTCGGGTGGACCAACAAACACCACCCAAAGGGAGGACCGTCGTATGGTGCTCCAAGCATTAAGGAATCCTATGGCATCGGCATCCGCCATCCGCGAACATATACTGGAGACTCTACAACACCCCGTGAGTTCCTGCACAGTGTCTCGACGACTCGCATCCTCCGGATTGGGGTCCTACCGCCCCATGCGTCGGTTGCCATTAAACACCACAAGATCAAGGCCTGCGTTTAGAGTGGTGCCTTGCCCGGGAGGCATGGACAGAGGACGAATGGCGTCGCATCATGTTTAGTGATGAGTCCCGCTTCCATGACCTCCGATGACCATCGTGTTCGCGTATGGCGGCGTCGAGGGCAGAGGGCACAAGCTCCCATATTGTGGAGAAACACACAGGCGTAACCTTTGGCATCATAATGTGAGGAGCCATAGGTCACCTCTAATAGTGCTTCGGCAGACTATGACGGCACAGCGATACGTCACAGACATTCTGCGTCCGTACGTCCTACCCCTTCTGGCACAGCACCCTGGGACATTGTACCAACAAGATAACGCATGCCCACACTCAGCACGTGTGTCTATGGACTGCCTATAGCATGTTGAGGTCCTCCCGTGGCGAGCAAGATCCCCGGACCTCTCCATCATTTGAACTCGTGTGGGATGACATTGGAAGGTTACTCCGTCCCAGTATCAACCTGCGGGATCTGGAGGGACAGCTGCAACAACTTTGGACTGACTTACCTCAGGAGAGGATCCAAAGGCTGTTTGACACCATTCCGAACCGCATAAAGGCATGCATTGGGGCCAGAGGTGGGAACCCCTACTGACCTGGCGCCAACATTCCACCTGTACTGCCAACGGCGTTGTCTGTTTCATCCCATATTGTAATCAGTACAATAAAGTCACATGTTCTTTCATCATATGTCATTTCATTCACTTTCAACCACTCCTTCTGGGTGCTTCACTTTTTTTTGTCAGCCGGTGTAATTAGTGCAGGAATCAAAATATTCTACAGAAGGTTATTACGATATTTGGTAACGATTTATTGCGTGAATGCTGCTGTCACGTGCACGTGCGCGTCGCAGAAAGCACGGCAAATGATGCTATTACATACTCATTTTGTTCAGAAACAGAAAATGTCATGAAAATGTCTCCGAAAATCGGACTTTACTGTACATTACTGCCCTAATTACAGCTATTCTTTGTTTCGAAGAAAGGCATATCGACAGAACTGAATGGAAAAGAAAAATCCCGGGAAGGGTTAATTCCAACAGGCCAGAAACAGCAAAATCCTCGATTTTCCAAAAGCTGAACACTACAGGTCATTCGAAAGGTAAAGCAGCTTATCCAGTGTAAAAATCCAGCAACCTATAGGGGAATCGAAAACATTGTAGGATAATAAACTAACAAGGGAATCCCTCGAACATGTATGTCACAGATTTCCACCAAATTGAAATATGTTAGTCAATTGAAGCTACAATAGATGCTTGAAAAATAAGAGAGTGCGAAATTTTGTTTCTTTCAAAATAAACCACGAAAACGAAAAAATTTGAGTACACATAGGACACACAAGGATTCTCTTGTTAAAACGGTGTATTAATGTGCTTAACGGAACTTCTTTCTTCCACTACTCACAGCAATAAACACGAATCCACTTCAGATGAAAAAGACAGCAGCAGACAGCAATTGAGTGGCTTCTCAAGTTTCTAAATAAACTTAGTTTTTAAAAATAGATTATTACAATCAGCTAATTGCCTTCCACTATAAAATGCCTATAGTAATTAATAATCATTTCCTTAATTTATTATTTCATTTTATTAAGTAATTCGGTAATCAAACACGGGTCTGGCTTCATATGCAACGTCGAGTAATACGTTGGTGAGGGGGTATGTATCGCGGTACTTTATAATTTTAAATAAAAATAGTATTCATAGATGCTTACCTCATCTTATAAATTATTTCGAGACGAATAATTGTACAGCAAAATTAAGGTTTTATGCTTAATAATAGTGCTCTAACTGCAATTCTTTGGCGATCGCCGCTAACAAGTTTGCTCCCCCTCTTTCCGCCTTGTTTGTCGAACTCTGCGCACTTCCGGAGCGCTTCACTGTCGTGCAACGCTATCGCTTCCACGGTGTGCTTGCGCGCAAAAAAAGGCTATGTGGGGTTCCCTTGTAAGTATTGCAACCGAAAAAGCGTCACAAATGCCGTGTTCATAAGCTTCTGCCATGACATGTCGCAGAAAGGAAGAGAAACTATCCAGAGGCTCTATAAAGGTATCTCGAGGCAGAACGATGGAAGTACAGTCGGATACTAAAGTATCTAGCCACCTTGCAAGGTTGTTTCTATGCAAGGTGGCTAAATACTTTTGTTGCCGACTGTACGTTGTCACTTAGGATGAAGCTTACGTCTACCTCAACGATTGCAACAAACCTTGGTCGATTTTCTACCGTCCACGTGGAGAGAAGTCACATCAAAAGTGGTCCAATGTAAGGAAAGTTTTTCAAAAGGTTTTATGGTGATTGCGGGATACTCGTACAACGGCTAAGGTTAACTCCCTTTAATATCAGCAGCATATTCTCAGTCAATTTTTCACGAGGAAATCCCCGCATTGTATGGAGAGGAGCAAAAGCAAAGTTTGGTAGCATGAAGACAAAATTTCCAGCCATACCTCTAACTCGACCATTCAGTTTATGTTGGATTTGGAAGATGAAACTGCGATTCACATTATACCTTTTCATGATATCCCTGTCAAGTCACCAGATGCATCCCCGATGGATTTCTGTGGATTTGGAATATTGAAACGTGCCCTTGCTCAACGCCGTCCAACAACCATTTAGGGTCTTTGGAAAGCCTGCAAACAGGAGTAGAACTACGTCAGCCTTGCTGTTCTGCAGACATCTTCTCTAGAGTGGAAGATACGGTGCAGGGGAATAACCCATAACCAGTGTCACCAAAGAGAACACGTTCGTTGGGGGGAGAAAGGGGTTTTCATCGTAAACATTCTTCTCAAATCGTTATCATGTGTCGTAATCAACCTTTTGTATCAACCGTAAAAGCAACGAAACCACAAATCCACAATATACGATTTTAATGCCTCAGATGTACAGTCGGGTGCATAAAGGTTTTGACCTAAGTCAAAATTGTTCGGCTTTCTTACAATACTTCAATTCAATGAGGTTAATTTTTCCAGGTATCTAGTCGAGCACGCTTACTATGGAACGATTCCATTGAATTTTTGCTTAGCATCGGGGGAAGGCAAGTTTTATGTCACGTGCTCAATTATGTTGACAAAAAGATTATTTTGGCTGTTCTGATAAGAATTTTTGTTTTATTAATAATAAACTAATCTATTTGGTTAATAGTGTAACATAAATGGTGCACAATATCGATATAATTATATGCGTGATCAAGAGATAAGCTGATGCAGCGCTCGTTATCGTGTGATGCGGAAGTGATTTACAGGTGTAAGTGGAAGCTATTTTCTTTTGACTGCTTGAAAGGTTACAAATCTCATTTTTTGTATATTTTGTGTATATAAAATAACCAACGACAACTATGCCAAAACCATCCGAAAATTTTTTTTAATTTATTATATAACTAGATGGATCCCGTCATAATTTGACGGAGAACAACCCATCTTATTATTAATCCCCATCTCTTTTATTAAAAAATATTAAAATAAAAAATTGTCAGAGCTGAAATATCTCATTTTGCACAAAGAATAAGAAATGAGCTAATATATAAAATCAAAATAGTTTTAACTAAATTTCTCTGAAAGTATTAAACTGAGACATAAAGTGTCAGTGGATAAAATGATCAGTTTTTAAAGCTCTTTCTAACGATATAAGATTTAACATAACATTTTCAGAGTTTTTCAGTAGTCACAAGGAAATGTCATAAAATGATCAAGGCAGAATTTTCTTTCTGCAAATCTTCCGTTTATTCGTGACCACCGATAGAGAAGGCCTCCGCAATGAAACTGAATACATTGTTACATCATCATAGATAGAGCTAATTCAGGGCTTATTATCAGTAGAAATACGAATAACAATGCACTATCTATAAGATGCAACAATGTAGTCAGTTTCATTGCGGAGGCCTTCTCTCGGTGGTCACGGTTTATTTAATTCAAAACAATGATTGAATATAGTCTCATTACAACAATCCCTGGCTTCTGATGGATTGTCGTAACTTTCTTTGTTGGCTTCAGATGCCCATGCGCAGAAGTGCCAATTTTGCTCTTACAAAAAATGCTTTGCGTTTTAATATATAAGATTATATATTTTAATAGTAGAGAATATTAAATGATTTGAACAAAAGAGGATTTTTATAAAAGTAACGGTGGTATGAATTAGTGTATATTTTATTAAAAACTAAAATATAGAGAAAAGCATGCCATGACAATTAACATGAAAAGTTTTTTAAACCCTCAAATAAACAGATCAAATTGCACACTTGGATGAAAAAAAATGAATCTGTTTATGGTGTTCTTTACATACACTGTTTAAAACTTAAACGAAGTCAAAAACGCGATAATGAACAAAAAAAAAAGTCTATCCATATCGGATTCGAAGTCTGCCATTCGAGGCAGCCGTTATCGCTTATTATTGTCAGGAGAGAGCCCGTGACGAGCACACCCCAGGCGTATACCTGCTACCCTATTTTCATTAAGAAGGGACAGGTCCATTCTAATCTGCCATGACTCCTAGTACAAGTACCTGATTATGCAATCGATCAACATCCGCTAAGCTCAGCCCCTACGGAGCAGGTAAAAATCTTTTTGCACCCGACTGTACATTCGGGAGTCTACGATTCATTCATCAGGACTCACAGATGAATGGATCGTAGACCTTGAAATGTATATCTGAAGCATTAAAATTATGTATTGTGGATTTGTGGTTTCGTTGCTTTTGCTGGTTGATAGTTGTGTTCACAGTTTCTTGGCTCATTTTCACCTGAACCTTCTGTATAATTGTAAGGACAATTTTCATTCATTTTTAATGAGAAAAGTTCCTCACTGACAGATCCAAAATCCGTTTTTACCTGAATTTTCAGTAGAATTATTGCTAAGAGGCCTCCGCAGTACCTGTTACGCAAAGATACATTAAATCAAATTCTTCTCAAGAAAACATTGTTTCCTTATTCATGTAATTAGGATTGATGTAGAGTAGTTTGCCAAAAGTATAGGAACAACTGAACATTTAAATGAAATTACATAACTCTTCCTTTTGCAGCTATCAGAGCTTTTATTCGTCTCGGAAAACTTGATGTTGGGCGAATTGGACGGATACGAAGTTCCCGTTCTAACTTTATTGGGACTCCGTGAAGGCCATTCAAGTTGCATTCACCTCTTTGAATCATTTGTGAATGGAAGAATTATTATGTTGATAAACAAATAATCCATGCCAAACTGTTTTAATATTGTAGGTATTCCAGAATTTCTAGAATGTCCAGATAGAACTCGGAATCCATAGTTTTCTTCTTAAGACCCCCTTAGCTCAGACTTTCCCAAGAAAAACAAAACTACACCAATACGTGACAATCACCAAATTTGAGAGTTGGCATTCTCCGAGCAATCTCCTACGCATGTGCGCAATAATGGTTATTCTTCGCTTATTTTTTTTTGCCGACAGTGTGCAGTGATGGTTATCGCTCCCTGCAACAGCTTCCATTGCCCTGTAGTCCAGTTGCAAAGAGTTTTGCATCACTTCATCTTCGTTGAACATTGGACATCGTGGAATTAGGCTTATGGGAAATTTTTCATATCCCACAGAACAGTCATGGTGTTAACGATTATTCCTGATGTTTGTTCAAATTCCATAATGATTCTGGCATTAGAAACAAACTGATTATCCCGAACGATCTACTGCAGCAATCGCCGATGTCTGTCAATGAGATAATATACCCTACCAGGGATACTCTAAAAGTTTTTATCCAAGAAGGCTGCATGCATCTTACAAAGACCATCATTTTAGCGATTTTCGAAGTACTCTCCCTCGGCTTCTATATAAAGTTTCATCCTCATGAACTAGTTGTACATATTTTTTCCGTCTTGAGAATTGCGCTCCAGAATGTAGTCGTTGTACGCTGCTAGGACGTCATCGTGACTGTCGAAATGGATCTTATTCTTGATTGTGGAGAACAAAAAGAAGTCGCAAGGTGCCAAGTGTGGAGAATAGGGGGGATGCGTCAACATACTGACTCGAAAAACTCAGTTGCCTTAACGGCGGCATATATTGGGGCGTTGTCATGATGCCACATCAAACCTCTTGTTCCGGTCTTCGGACGCTTCTTCTTCCATTTGTCCACTCTGCTTTAACCGTCTCTTTTTATTCAAGCGCAACAGTGCACACAAGGGCGCTGATACAGAAGAAAGTTGCCACCGTCACCTTCCCAGCACTCCGAGAACGTTTGCATTTCTTCCCAATACTGTTTAAAATGTTCCTTAGTTTCCGGGTCGTAATGATAGAGCCATGTTTAGATGTCCTTGACAAGTTTTGATGCTCCATTGTTGAACCTTTGAATCATTTCTTGCCTCATTGCACTCGGGCTGCTTTCTGCTCTTGGGTCAACAAAGGAGGGATATATCGTTGTGAAACCTTCCTGAGCTGCAGGTGTTCATGCAAGATTGTTTTAACAGCTGACGATCCAATGCCAAGGCTTGCCTCAATCCGGGAATAGGTTACCTGTTTATCATTCGAGATCACATCCAACGCAACACGGATGTCTTCCGGAGTATCTCCATCAGCTGGCCGTCCACTTCGAGGTTCGTCTTCAAATGACCGGTTTCACCGCTTATACTCGCGATACCAGGACGAAACTGAGGTTTTACTCCGATCTCTGCCAGGAAATATTCGTTGTAAAGTTTCAAAACAATGCGACATTTCTAAGATTTTGGAATAACAATAGAAAATCATATTAAGTCATGCATGCTGATTCAGCTCAATTGTTCTTTACGTCTACCTGCCAGTGCGCAAGCTTTACAATTATGCCACGCAAAAGCCAACATGGCACGCTCAATCTTATATGTGACCATATGATAGAGTGAAGTACTTGGAGAAAGTTAAACAAATTTGGTGGATGTCTAGCGGTCCTAGCTAAAAACTTCACATATGGTGCCTTTATATGCTTCCATTTTACAATGGCACTATCCACTGTGTTAGGTATGTTTAAGAAACCCGAAATCTCACGAGCTGATTTTTAATCTCGGATTCCATATATAAAATCACTGAGTATTTTTGTACCCATTTTTGTGATAACTAACCTTGATCGATGTTTCAGAGTTTTTTTTTTATTTATCTTTGTCTTTGGAAAAAATCGCATAGGATAACGCCATGTCTATCTCAAAACACCGTTTCCATTACCAGACAACTCCATGCCTATCACAAACCGTTGTTGTACCTTACCAGCATTTTTCGCGGCCTTGAATTTTTCTCACCGGTGATGATGTGCCTTTTTACACACCATACATTTTCGTTTAGATTTAGTCTGGTCATGGGAAATCCTGCAAGACCATCTGTACAACCCGGACCTAGCATCAAATAACTAACATCATCGGTCTGCTAAAGAAGTTCCTTAGAAGTCAACCGAAGTGAAAACGACCGTCCGAAGGCGGCTGCGCAATCAGCTAAATGAATTTCTTGAAATGGGTATACAGAAACTGTGACGGAGATTGCATATTGTATTTTGAGGCGGAGATTGCGTATTCAATCACCAAAGAAATTGTTAAACAAGGGAATTAGCTTGAGTTTGAAAATTCTTCGAAGCTACCAAAGTCGAATCGGCCCAATTTATGCGCAATGGAAGTTACTTTTAAGTCCTGCTGAAGTCAATGGAGGAACAAAGGGATGGTACCCCAGGGCGCGTATCCAATGAAAAAAAAATTAAAAAGGCAAAGCTATAAATAAACAGACAGACTATTGTTTATTAACAACCATCACTCTACCAGCTGAAGCTTAGAGAATGAGGTAGTTCATAAACAACGGGTACGCAGTCAATTATTTTTCAAATTCTGCGCTCCTAAATTTGCGGTTGCTTGAGCTAACACTGAGCATGAACGAGTAGCAATTGACATCACACTCGTCATCATGTCTTTGAGCGAGGAACATTTCTTTGTTTTCGTGCTAGCAAGCTTGCATTAGCGATTACAATTTGCGGCGGCCTAAAGGCAGCTTACTAGAATCTTTTGCCTCGTCCGTCCGTAACTCGATTTTCTTGAAAAGTATGAAAGATTATAAAAATCTGTTTTCATTAATCGATAGATATGGGGACCGAAATCGATACAATGGCACGTGCTCTAATGATACTATTAAGGTACCCCTAGAAATATTCAATGCTAAGATTTACAGTAGTAAGTATATGTTTGTAATATATCAAACCACTTGTAAAGCCGAGCCATAAACGAATATAACGCTGTTAAGTACTGTTTCGCCAATCGACAAATTTAGTTCGAAGAGGCTCGAAATGGTTCACTGGCACGTGTTTTTATATAACCATTATACCAGGTTTTACAACCAAGGTCTTCATATTATAAGATGCTACCACGTTTTTGTTATCACTAGCTGTGCCCGTGATTTCGTACGCGTAGAATTTATTTTTGACATATTATATAAAGCTTCTTTGTATACAACGTTTGAAGTAGTATGATTGGGGACATGAACAAAGAGTTGTTTGCTTCACTAACACGGGAGAGAGCAACATAGAGCTGGTCGTGCGAAAAGCAACTGACACTAAGGTCCATGCCCTCAACACCAGCGTCTGGCCTTGTGCTTTGTTTATTGTCATGGCAAATAAAGCAAAATGGGAAAGTGTTAGGAATAAGCGGATAAAAACTCGCCTGCGCCACTTCCCGTCAAAATTTCCGCTTCTATGATGTTACGTTGGAGAGAAGTGACTTTAAGCCTCGTACCATTACACAATTTCGGTGGGCTTAAATTTCGCAACAGAATAATAGGGACGCCGTTTTTCAAATTAATTTTGTGTGATGGAAGCCCAGGTGCACTAAGAGAGTTTAAAAATTCGACTGGATAATTGGTAGAGTCATCTTGCTCCATAACTCTATTAATAGAGATATACTCTACATTTTCTCCCTCAACATGATTAGTAAAGTATATCCGAGTTAATTCTTGCAGCTTGATCGTTTAGAGGTGCAATATAGCCCTTTCACAAAGCCTATTATGTATGACATTGTGGCGCTTAATTCTGTCACTGAGGTAAACTTCCGAAAACCTGAAAATACAGGGCGATTACAAAAGAACTTCACACTTTTAAAAATGTATTACATCAAAGCTATTCAGAATATAGATACACCACATACGGATTCTTAAAGAAAAACTCTTGAAGTTTATTGTGACACAGTTAAAGATGTTCAATATGCCCACCTGTCGTGACACGGCATACATCAATGCGGTAGTCGAATTCGTCCCAAACCCGCATTAACATGTCTTCATCAATCCCAGGTATCGCTACCGTAATGCGTTCTTTCAGCTCGTCTAGATCACGGGGAAGGGGTAGGGTGAAGACCTTGTCCTTTACACCCCCCCCCCCCATAAAAAGAAATCACAAGGTGTGATGTCGGGGCTCCGCGGTGGCCACTTTGCAAGTTCCAGGTTATTGTTTGCTCGACCAATCCACCGCTGTGATTTCTTTTTTGGGGGGTGTGTAAAAGACAAGGTCTTCACCCTACCCCTTCCCCGTGACCTCGACGAGCTGAAAGAACGCATTACGGTAGCGATACGTGGGATTGATGGAGACATGTTAATGCGGGTTTGGGACGAATTCGACTACAGGGGGGCATATTGAACATCTTTAACTGTGTCACAATAAACTTCAAGAGCTTTTCTTCAAGAAGTATGTGCTGTGTCTATATTCTGAATAGCTTTGATGTAATACATTTTTAAAAGTGTGAAGTTCTTTTGTAATCACCCTGTACTTTGTAAGCGGCTTTTAAAAAGTAACTGCGCCATCTATCGGTTTCTTGGTGTACTAAGCTGTAATCATCGGTAAACATCCGAAAACTTCTGTGAGCGCCTTTTAAAAATCAACTAATGAAGCGCCATCTTTTGTCTTTTCTTTAAGATATCTTTTTTTTTTTTCCGTGAGCCGATTTTGAAGCCTTTATGTTGCCCCAAGCTACGCTCAAGTTACCTGTGAAAACCCCATGAAAATTCGTCAAGTAGTTTTTAAGACTAGCGTGTTCAGACAGACAAACAGACAGACAAAGTTTTTTAAAGTGGTCTTATTGTATTCTGTTGCACTCCCTACATCACCCGCAATCAGATTTAGGCAAATATTTTCAATACAGACACTACGGTTCTATAGTTTTATTAAATGTATAGAAGATAGAAGAAGAAGATTTGTAATGCATTTCATCCGTACGCGATTCCATTTTATCAGTTCTTATCGTCGAGAAGAGCATAAGAAAATTTGATAAGCCTATATCATTTTCAGTAAACTCATAAATTCATGGCACATTACAATATTTATAAGTTCTTATTTAATATTTAATCAGGGTTCTTTGGCGCGCTGTTATTTGAGTTTACGCCAAATATTAGGAGATGTTTATAAAGGTTCAAATCAGGAAGCATCGCTATCCTCCACTTCCTACTTTTATTAAGAACCGCTGAAAAACAACCAACACTTTTCATTTTGCTTCTCAATCAATTTGCTTAGTAGACATCTCATTACCAAAGTGAGATGCCTACTCATCAAAGCATTTCTATTGTCAAGTGCTCTTTATGTTTTGAACAGACAAACAAAAGGAAAGTGCTTTATCGAAAAAGTGTAAATTAGGGTGCTCCAGTTGCAAAAATGAATGTTTTTTTTTTAATTTTACTAGAGTTCTTGAAAATAATTCGTTTCTCATTTTTTGCTTACGAACCATTTTTTGAATAGCGCAATTGGTTTGATTTGTGGATGTCGCCTTTCAGTCGTTATTAAAACGTTTTATTCACATACAGACTTTCAGAAATTATAAATCTCGTTAAACAAGACTGTTACATTTAAATAAATAATAGTTATGAAAATTAATTTATACAGTTTTTTCTTTGAAAATATTTAAATCAATGCATAACAGTCGAATGATTTCTTTGGATTTTTCTATAATCGGCTTTAATTAATTCGCCACAAAGATTTTAATCTCTAAGCTTTCTATTAGCATTCTAATTAACTCTACTGAAGGGGAAAGGATAGGAATTAAAGCTAAAGAAGAAGGAGAAAAAAGTTTTAATCTTAACATAAAGCCTGGAATTAAAAAAAATAACAAAGAAAACTCATTTTGAGACGTCTCTGTTTTCTTAGCTTTCAGTAGCGCAGCATTTTAATGGTAAGAGTTAATTTTCCTTGTGAAAGGGTTTTCAACTCTTTCTTTTTGGAGAAATCGATTCTTTTCGCCTACTTACTCCCGCTTTTCAGAGCGCCAACTGCCCCTATCTCGGTTGTTGTCCTGATTTTCCCCCCCTCAAAACCCTTTCCTTCCAGCAGGTACGTGACGCGAATATCCATTACCTGTTGAGGAATCGCTGCGACGGATTAAACAAATTTCAAGTGACAACACAATGGCTCCCGGGGGAATTCTATCAAACCCTCAATGCCCGACAGGCTTTCACCACTTGACGAACAATTTAACGTGTGTTACTAATCAAAATTGCTAAATCATGCTTCCACGATGAGTTATATCGATAACTTTCCAAGGGACGCCTGCGTTTAGCTTTAATGTATAAAATCGGCGCAAACAGCATTTTTTTAAAGGCTAAGAAAGTAATAATATAGGCTACTGAATTGAAATTATTTATTAAAGACTGAAATTCCTTTTTTCCATTTCCAATTACTACTTTTATTTTAACTGATAGTCTTTCTCAAAGTCTTTCCCTTCAGTTGGATGTGCTTTAGTAGCTCAAGTAATTTTCAAAGAAAAGCTTAAAATTGCCTCCGAGCGTTTCAAGATAGCAAGCGAATTCCCTTCAGCTTAAACTTGAAACAAGAAAAAAGAAGAAAAAGTCACAAGGCGCTAAATTAAGGCTGTAGGGTTATTTCGGGAAGACAGATTTTTTTTTAGGCCAAACATGGTGATCTTTACATCACCGATCTGTATTGATGTTAGCTTCTTAATACAATCAATTAAACATTCCAAGAAGGAACTTTAGCTGTGACGCAGAAGTAATTTTGGCTTAAGTTCCTAATTAACAATTAGTTCATTTAATTCTTTTCACGTTTAAGTTTACATTATTGCACAATGTTCACGTTAAAATACAAAACAATTCCAATTTACCAAGTGTAGCGTATATTTTCCTCTTCTTTGAACTTGCGAATTGCATAATATTAACTTTGTGGTTTTGCTTTAGCATCAATGGTACTTTCTTCTAATTTAAGTCGGATTAGTTATAGAACACCAGCTAAGTTTTGTAAATAAAGTTTATGTACAATATTGTATTAGTAAGTTTTGGTGGAGACTTTGATTTTATAGTCGTGATGGGTTTCTCTCGTTCTTTTAGGGTTTAAGTTGCAGCTTGTTATTCTGCTTTTGATTGTAGCTTTTGTTGGATCGACAATTTTTTGTTCATTTGACCGAAGTTATAGATTCTGAAAGTAAGAAATTTTTGATCTTACTTTGTTGATGTGTTCACAATGAGAGATTTGCTTGAAAAGTTCGTCCACTAGAAACGTGAGCTTGAACTATATCGTTGAAGCTTAAAGGGCAAATGACAGCAAATCGGAAATTGATTTCATATAGTGTTTTGAATACTTTACTGATAGTAAATATCAGTTTTATTCTTTTTTTACTTTCACTTTTAATAAAGAAATCGTAATTTAAAGGGCACTTCCGGTAATATAAATTCATTTTGAATTTTGTCAAAAAACTCCCGCAATAGCGTTGCTTATGACGTCAGCTTAGCCAAACCGAGGTCGACGAGATTTACATGCCATGACGCGATTTACAAGCACTAATCCGACGAGATTTACAGGGCCTATAAATCTCATCGGCCTCGATTCGGCTAAGATGACGTCACGCGCAGCTAACGTTTTTAAATGGAAGAGGCCCCCATTTCACTTATTTGTTGCCCCTTTCTTAAACAATTTATAACGTTTCCAAAAACACTTGTTTTCTTTTTTTATGCTAGCTTCTTTCTGATTATTTATTATCTCGATAGCGATATTTTTGGTCTACATATATAAAATTCTCTGTATGTCTGTCTGTTCGCTATGTATGGCTGGACCAATCTTGATGAAATTTTGCATGGTAATTCAGGTTGACCCTTGGAAGGTTTTAGACAGGTCATGCTGGAGATTTCACGCTTCATGAATAGCCCACTTTGGTAAGTCGTTACCCCCCCCCTCCCTAAAACATGTTTTATTGTCAGAAAAATATATCTTGCTGTTAAACTTTACTTGCTATGTCCTTTTCTTGGAGGTTTAGGCAGGTCATGGTGGAGATAGAACGCTTTTTTACGATTTCACTCTTAAGATCCAAAATTTCCATTGGACTAGTATCACTTAGTATAGAGAAATAAATGGATGTCTAGAGTGATACGGATACTTAAGCGTTTATTGCCGACGCGTTTCGGTATTACACCATCTTCAACATGCATTAACAAAAGTAACAAATGTGAAATACAAAATCATCAGTATATAGGTAAAAACAGTGATAGGACCACCAATCAGGGAAAATACCACTGATTGGTGGTTTACAATTCTGCAATTGGAGGATAAAGACATAAAAAACAAAAACTTAAAGACGAAGTTTGTGATCAAAGGGCGGACCTAACAGAAATATCTATTTCCGGTCTGTCTTATCCGTTAAATCAATTAAGAAATCTATGATAGTATCTCTCTCGAAAGAAACCTGATGGTTTAGTAATTTGTCCTTGTTGAATCTTAGATGTTTCCTTATCTCAATTTCTTCTTGTATGGCAATTCTTTGTGGGTTCTTTCCGATCCATATAGGTGTCATACAATCTTCAATTGGGAGCAGCCTGTGTTTGTTAGTGACTAGATGTACAGCATAGGCTGACGTGTTATCCTTGTTTAACCAGGATCTTCTATGTTCATTGTATCTGATAGTAAATGATCGTTTTGTGCATCCGATATAATAGGCTTCGCAGTCTGGGCAATCAAGCTTATATACCCCACGTAGTTTGTAGATATTCTCTTCTTGGATATTCTTCTTAGGGTAAAGGAAGAATTTGCTATTATTCGTAGTTCTATAGGCTATTCCTAGGCCATGCTTCTGAAAAACGTTGGTGATTTTTCTGATGCTGGGATTATTGTAAGTGAAAGTAGCAAAATCCCTCTTGGTTTTGATGGCTTCTGTTCTCCGCTGTTTTAAGCTCGTCTTGACACTTTTCAGGATGGAATAAGTTATGTGTTTGGGGAATCCGTTGAGTCTCGCTAATTCAAAGGTAGTGGCGATTTCTTCTTTCCTAGCTTTTTGGGTAATGGGGAAAGTCAGAGCCCGATGGAAATTCTGTCTGAAATACAAGTTCTGAAATGTTTCTTATTTCACATTTGTTACCTTTGTTAATGCCTGTTGAAGATGGTGTAATACCGAAACGCGTCGGCAATAAACGCTTAAGTATCCGTATCACCCTAGACATCCATTTATTTCTCTTCACTCTTAAGTTTACTCCGTTTGTTGTTTGTTTGTTTATCCCCTGACAGTTTTTGCCACCCGATGGACCTAGAATAGCAGGACTTATGTTTTCGACTATAGATAACGTGCAGAATCCGGGTACTTTGCTGGTCACGTGATCGTGACGTCAGCCTACTCGGTGAAAACAACGCGTAGTTTTCTACATGCTAATATGCTGAAAAGTTGTGTTGTAGTATTTTGTGCCAACCACAATTTAAATAATGATAAAAAATGATCATTCCATGAATTTCCAAGAAATAAAGAAAGATGAATTTGTGTAATTTTGTGAATACTTGCCGCAAAAAGGAAAAATGTCGCGCAAAAAAAGTCTTTCAAAGTATGCTGTTATTCGTGCAGATCACTTTATATCGGGGATCGGACAAAATCTCGGGGTCTTATGTTATTAAATCAATAAATATGTATGAGGCAGGTCCACGTTTTAACAATAATTTTATTTCATTTATAGTGAAAATGGAGCGTGGATAAAGATTTGGAAGAATCATAGAATATTTGGAGCGTAATCTATCTCCCATAGGACAAAATGCAACCAGACGAAAAGCTACGTGAAACATTAAAGTCTCAGGGTCTATTAAACATTAGATAATATTAAAACAAAAATAAATAATATACAATGAACAGGTGTTACTCCTGCCATTGGAAACGGATGCCAATCAGTGAAATAGGTACCCACGTTTACATTAATCATAAAAAATCATAATCTGCGGCAAGAAATCATGCTTCTCCTCATCAGAAACAAGCGGCGCTCAGGCTCAAGAGAGGATTCTAGTATTTGCGACAAACGAATACCTGGTTCATTTACACAAGACGAATGCTTGAACAATCACAACTCGGTAAAAAAAAATCACAATCGTACCTTCGCCAAGACGCTTACCCTGTGACCGCGATCACAGCTCGCCATAAACGCGAGCGAATGGACTCGCAGTGTTGCACCTCTACTCTTTCAGCAGTTGTATTACGAGCTGTTGTGGGAGATTAGTTGCGTGTACACTTTCATGACATCCAAATCACAAAGCATGTATGAGGAAATGTTTCGAACACTCAACGCAAGAAAAAATGTTTCGGATTTGACTTGTGCTGTGATCTGCCTTGATTTATTCGAGCTATCGGACATTGTATCCGTATCCGATGACAGGAGCAATACCTGTTTTCTGTATAATTTTATTGTTGATTAATATTATCTCATGTTAAAGAAAATCATAAATGAAATAAAATTATCGTTAGAATGTAAGACCTGCCTCATTCATATTTACTGATTTTGTTTTATAATAAGCTTACTAGATCCTGAGACTTTGTTGCTTTTCGTCTGTTGCATTTTGTCCTGTGGCTTTTTATTCGGATACCGCCCATAACAAAGAGATCTTCTTATTCGAAAACATAGAAATGTATAATAATATAAATAATAATCAGAGCTTGTTCCTCTTTCCTTTTTAATAATTAACTATTAGCCATGGTGTTTGTATGTTTGTTTTTTATAATACAGAAATATTCATGTTTACTTCGCTATTAAGAAAAAGAAAACGTTTTGTTTTGCCTCTTTATTATTACCTCCTTGTATTGTATTTTTATTATTATTACCTTGTACTGTTTTCCCCCATCTTTTCTCATTATTTCCCAACCGTTCCACCCACCTTTTTTAACAAAACCTTTCCACCTTAAATCCGAGCCATAGTTATATTATTTAATAAAATCCATATTAACTTTAATGTAAATTTATAGTGACCCAAAAGTCAATTCCCCTATTCAAACTTGGATGGGTAAAATGACTTTTGAATCACCCTGTAAAATAATCTATAAAAATAAAGATTGAAATTATAGCTCATTGAAGACGCATTGCAAAAATTTAGAACGTAAATGAATCTTCGTTAAAATGTAGACCTGTCTGATTCATATCTATTGATTTTATTTTATAATACATGATCCTGAGGCTTTGTGGCTTTTCGTCCGGTTGCATTTTATCCTGCAGTGCAGGACCTGCACCCTAGGAATCACTATTACTGTATTTGAAACTAGTTGAAATCACGCTCTTGTTTTCACCGAGTTGTAGCCCCGCACCTAGCTGTGAAGTCATATGCACGTTATCCATAGATTTCGACCGTTTCGCTTTCGTTCATTCGGTTGTTTTATACTGGAAAAATGATTACATGACAGCAGCGCCATCTCTTGACGAAATATACTTCTTTTATTTACATGCCACAAGCCAAAGAAAAAGACAGGCCCCGGCAATGAAAAGTCACCTGACCATCTTAGTCCAAGCAACAATGTGACATTCATTGTTTCCATTTTGGATTTTGGCAATCAGTATTTTTTCGTTTGTTCACCTTACCTGGCCACTATTTCCTCTTTCCGCGAATGAAGAAACTAATACGTGGAAGGCGTTTCCAAGACGACAGCGAGGTTATTTCTGAGGTGGAGAGCTTCTTAAACAGCCCAAATTAGACCTTCTACAAAGATGGTCTCCAAAAGCTTATCCATTGCTTGGAAAAATGTATTAATTTATCTCGTGAATATGTAGAGAAGGATTAAATTTTCCACCAAAACATATGTATCTGGTTATCTTCTTGTGTATGATTCCTGGAATTTTATAAAGGCCCCTCGTAAAACAACCCTGACACCCTTTTTAATAATGCATTTGCCTAAAAGTTTTTGTAACTCTTGACAGATGGTTACTTAAAAAAAACCATCACGCACTGCTTATGCCGCAACCTGATAGCTTTAGGCTAAAGCTCCTAATCGGAACAGGGACGTCTTGGTCACCTTCCTTGGATGTTAGGTGTCTACTTTTCGCAATCTGTTTAAACCACCTTGTTGATCGTGAAAGTGCATTATCAGCGTATGCTTGCAGCTACATTTAGTAAGATCTCTGCCGCTGTTTTCTTAATCTTAAAGAGAAAATAGAATTTAAAAGCCAAATCTACGCAAAAATAATCGATTTTAATTTTTTATATAATATTGTTCTTTAGGGTGACTATTACACATAGAAATTTGAATTTGTTTGTTTTGTCTTCTGTATGCCTTTTATTTGCTCATGAAAGTGAATGTTATTATGGTACTTTTTGGTAATTTCTTGATTTGCATGTTGAAAATTCAAAGGTCTTTGTGAAGTGCATAGGGAGGTAACTAACAAATTCAACATGTGATTGTTGGTGATCCGTTCATCGGATTTTGAAAATTTTATTTTATTTTTTTTCGGAGTTCTATGCTGAACAAGTCTGCAATTGGAACCTTTCGTGTATCTGATACGGTTTTTAAGATAGAATTTGGATGTGTCATAATTTGCATATTTTTGATGATCAAAAGTGCACCATCGGATAGGTCACCTGCAACTTCTTATTTACTGGATTCATCAAAATTGACATATCTGCTTCGGTTAGGAAAATAAAAGGGGGGGAGGGGCTCATTTTTGTATCTACCCTGTATATAAATCGCATTCAATCGAAAATTTTACTTTTAATTTATTTTTTCATTAAACATTAAAAAAGTAAAACTCTGTATTCACAAAATAATAAACAAACAAAACGTATAACAACATTTTATGATATTGCAAGAACATAATAAATTACCAATATGCATATTTCAGAAGCAAAGCTTCCATCATGGTTTATTTAATTTTTACAATCGCGCTAAATATTTGAAAAATACGACTTATCGTCATTCTTATTTCTGGCAAGAAACCATGCGACTGACATCATTAGCGAGCTATTTATAGCAAAAATCACGAATCGTCTGTCTAAGAAAAGTGTGTGCGCTATAACTTTAAAATATTATTAACTTTAAAATAAAAATGGCAAATGAAAAGACAAACTCCAGGGTGATCCAAAAGTCAGGAAAAATTTTAAAACTCAATAATTCGCATACGAATGCAGATAAAAAGTCTGTTTGCAAGAAACGATTGAAATAAAGTCTGTTTGCTAGGATTGTTCGGTGTTTGACCAACAGATGGCGTTGTCAGGTTGCAGACATTAGAGTCACTGTTCTTATACAGTGACTCTAGCAGACATCAGTTTATGCACATTTTCAGACGGTAAGATGCCGGATTAACCAAGGTAAGTAAAGAGAGGTAGGCCAAATGGAGAGCTAGCCAATCACAATTGAGCTCGTGTTGAAACGTCACCAAGGAGGGATATGCACCATTGTCTTGCCTTGCGAATGATGAAATTCTAAATTCTAAATCTTTTTTTAATTTAAAAATTGGAAAGTTAAAAATAAATAAAAATCTAAAGTATTAACAGAAATAAATAAAATCAAGAATTTTAGCAGAAATAAAAATATACTGAGAAAAAATAAAATCCAACGGTGTTCAAAAAAAAAAATAAAAAAAATAAAGTAAAAAAATATATACCTAAAATAAAATAACGTAAAATAATAAAAGAAAGTAAAATCATAAATAATCAAAAACATTTTTTACGTTCTAAAAATGCACTCAAAAGTAGAAAACAAATTCTTTGCTTAATAATTTTTCTGAAAAAAATACAAATCTTAGATAGTGACCCCTGGGAAAATAATAAATTATACATCAGATCCACATGATTTTGTTTTTTTATTGTAATTATTGGACACAGACACGAACAACTTGGCGTTTTAACGAGGAATATTAATGAATGCGAGCAGATTTTTTCCTGTGTGACGTCGCAAGACAACGCCCACTAACTTCCGGTTCTCATGTTAATGAGGCCATCTGGCCTACCTTTCTTTACTTACTTTGGGATTAAATATCGGCTTTCAAATGTTCAATGTGCCGTCCGTCATTCAACAACACAGCCGTCAGACAGATACCACACTGTTCACTGCATTAAGCAACTTTTCTCTCGGTATGGGAGGCACGTGTTGCCGGATGGCATCTTTCAATGTTTTGCCATTGAGATGGATTGGTCGCGGTACACTTTTGTCTTCATGTATCCCCATAGCCAAAAGTCACAAGGCGTCAGATCGGGCGATCTGGGTGGCCTTGCATGTGGAAAGTATCGACTGAAAACATGATTCTCCCCAAATGTTAAGAGGAGCAGTCGTTGCATAGGTGCAGCAACCGCTGGTGATACATCTTGAATAAAAGTGACTGCAGTGCTTGTCACGCTTGCAATTCTGGAATGATTTTGGTCCGTAACAGTGCTGCATAGCACACACAAATGACGGTAAATATTTTTAGAACAGTCCCTGTGATTTCCTGAAGAAAAATGGACTGATTATGAAATCAACGGGGAAGCCACACAAGATGTAACTTTCGCTGATGTAGGGGTTGTTCAACAAATGCATGCGGGTTAACACTGCCAGAAAGTGTGAAATGCACTTCATCGGTTCAAAGCACAGTAAAAAGCCAATCGTGCTGCTGCTCATATTTATTGAAAACTCAATTAGCGAAATCTTGGCTAGTGATGAAGTCGTCATGTGTCAGTTCATGATTATGTTGCAACTTGTACGGAAATCGCTTAAGGATAATTGACAGTGATCACCATATACTGCTTTACGAAATGCCAATCCATACCAGTAGTTCTCGCGCACGGCATTCCGTGACTCTCTTCGTCTCTACTTCAGTAGATGGTGAAGTGTTTCATTTCACTGCAGCACACGTCATAGGTCTTTTACCATCTCGCATTCCATGCATGCGTCGATATGCCCGCGATGCCGCATTGACACTTTCTTTATTCTGATAATGTAAGAGGGCCTTCTCGATTAATAACAGCATTTCTATGCCTACAATTTCGTTACGATAGGACTTTTCCTGTCACTATCTGCTTCCGAAATAGCGTTTGCAGCGAGTGCTGCTCTTTTTATACCGTCTGATTTTTGTAATTTAAATAGTTTCGTAGATTTCAAAAATCGTACACCTATACCGATCAGGCTTATGCTTGATCGGGAGAACCTTCTACAAGATTCAAAAGAAGGAGAGCCGTGATCGTAAGTAAAGGGAGTGCAAACTGATTTGAAAATTGATAAATTAAGCTTGAATAATAAAGAATGGCCAAAACTTATAATTTATTTTAAAAAGGTAAAAAACAAAACAAAACTGAAATTGATATAAATGCAAAATAGAAAAGTAAAGGAAAAAATTCCCTAGTTCGTGTCCAGGACGCTGAATTTCTTTCCCTTTTCTACATCGTAATTATGATCAGTATTATTATCTTCTCTTTGGATCGAAAGTGATATGTTATTTTAGGTTTGTCCCATGGAACCGACATGATGGCAGTTCGTGCGCCAGTTTCAAGCTAATCTTTGACGACACTATTCTGTTCTCACTATTATTATAATGATATCTAATTTACTAAATAGTTGTATGCATTGGTATATATGTTAACACGACATTCATAATTAAATATCTTTGAAATTGGAAACAGCTGAGCTGTGGACTTAAAACCACAAGGGCGCACTTGATTATGAATGCGTGACTGGTAATGATTTTGCGGTGAATCAAAAGATTAATAACTTAAACGGATTATTAATACAGGAATTAATAACATTTCAAAATTAGTTTAAGATTGCAATTCAAATATATAATTAAATTATTTAATTTTTTAAGTGGTTTGTAAGTTATTTAAGTGGCTTAAATTATTTAAGTGGTTTGTAATCATTAAATTAATAAGTAAATCTCATTTTTTATTTCAATAATGAGTTGAATAAAATAAATTAAAATAAAAGTTGCCAATGTAAGAAACTGACCTAGATGAATTTGAGGAAATGACCTAATTGGATGAACTTGAAGAATTAATGAAATTGAAGAAATGACGAAATCACAGACACTAATGTAGAATTTGACTGGAAAGGTGACAGGAAGGTGGAGAATCGAATTCTTGGAGATAAGGTGATGCAGAAGAAGTGTTTGGAAATATGGTGATCATAGCAGAAATGTTCGAACTATTTGAAGGAATGTCCAAAATAATAATGAGGATTAAAAATAACGTTTTCTTCATTTCTCCTGTCAACTTTCTACGTTAGTGTCTGTGATTTCGTTATTTCTTCAATTTTACTATACTTCAAGTTCATCTAATTACGTCAATTCTTCAAATTCATCTAGTTTCACCAGGAATTATATTGATGACTTTTATTTAATTTATTTTATTTAATTCGTCATTTAAATTAAGAAAGATAGATTTACGAGAATCAACGTCTCCGTTTTCTAAAGAGTTACAAGAAACACGCTATGCTCACAAGCCTTCACGATTACTTAGCATGCATACGGTTCCGTGACTTACTCTTTAATCGCGTTTTCAGATTTCCATTTATGTTATCACGTACTGTTAAATAAGCGCTACTTAAATCATTTTGAATCTAAGCAAACTTTATTTAAATAATGCATTTTCTGTGAAACAAGCGAAGGCATCGGTTATCTTGTTGGTAAACTTGGGCCCTTAACGTCTTCATCGGCATGTTTGCACATTGCAAGAGCTCATTTCTAAAAGGAAATAAGTTCATTGAAACGCAGAAGCAGCTAATTTTTCACAATTATACATAAGATATGTAATCACAGTGTTTATATTTCTATTATGAAACTAAAAATAAAACTCTCTTTATAGTTAAAAATTTCTCTCATTAGTTATGATTATGTTTATTTTTTGTTTTGTCTAACGGTAGTCTCTATCCGAAACGTCAGCAGTTTTCAAGATCTTGGCAATCTGTGTTCAATTTCGGTTTATTTCAAGTTTTTGTGTCTCGTCCTTCTTTTCTTCTATTTTCTAAAGACCTTCCCCTTGAAACCGAAACTGGAGTAACTGCGTAGACGC
The DNA here is from genome assembly GCA_023313115.1 of Rhysida immarginata. Taxonomy (NCBI): domain Eukaryota; kingdom Metazoa; phylum Arthropoda; class Chilopoda; order Scolopendromorpha; family Scolopendridae; genus Rhysida; species Rhysida immarginata. The sequence goes on from JAHWFO010066449.1 coordinate 662,633, forward strand.
AGGGCGTCAAAAAAATTTCCGTTTTCAACCGGATGTGTGTGTACTGGTGTTTGCACAGTAAACCGAAGGTTTTTTGACGCCCTGCTTCAGCGCAGTTACTCCAGTTTCGGTTTCAAGGGGAAGGTCTATAGTTAACAATTTCGACATTACTAATTATGAAGTCAGATCCACATTCGGAGGTGAGCGATTCCTGCATGCGCAATAAATAAACCACATAATCCAGGCTTCAAAACTTTAAGAGTCCTTGCCAATAATGATGCTAAATTACTTGAGATTCAGAATCAAAACTCTCAAGTCAATGTCGCTGCTTTCAGAATCCGACCTCATACTGTATATCTTTCAAGATCAATGTTTACATAAAAGCATACGAGTGCTTGTAACGTCATGTTCTTCAATTCGTAATTTTTACTAATTTTATATGTTCAGATATCAATTTAAAATTTTTTTAGTATCGTATGTGACTACTAATTGTTCATCTTTTATTTGAAATAAAGATGTTTTAATCATGGAGTTAATTTTTAATGATTGCAAACAGCTGATCATGCGTTGCCTCCATCTTACTATGGAAGCGGAAATTATTTGCCTTCAGATTCCTCAACCTCGTAGTTAGATGTCGTTGTCTTACTGAACGAAGGCACTTATTTAAAATGTCACGCTTTAAACATTAGAATGAAACTCTCACAGTTTTATTTCATTACGACGATTTTATATGAACTCCCTGTGTAATGCGACAAATGCCCAGCAAAATTATTCAAGATCTCCAAGTCGGTTTGCATTTGCTTGCAGAAACAAAGTCGCAAAATCTTGCATTTGATGCCAAGGCTTGTACGAGCTTTAATTTGTAAGTTTATAGGAAACTTTGTGATATTTTTTTCTACTACAACCCTTGACATCAAATAACAAAACTTTGCGAGCTTATACAAGCAAAGGCAAACAGGCATGGAGGGTAATGATTTTGCTGATCTTCTCGTTTGGAAGTTTGTGGTGTTATATTGGTCAATTAGGGGAGAGTGGGGCAAAGTGGATATAGGGGGCAAAGCGGATCAGTCGAATATTTCCATTTTTCCAGATAATAGGCACGACGTGCACCTTTCTGTGTATTGCCTAGTCAGTGCACACACAGTATAAGTAATCGTGGGACGTGTTAAGACCGAACGAAGTAAATTATGTAAGTTAATGTGTTTTCATGCGGTTTTCGTAAAATTTACAATGTTTCATCATTTAGCTGCAGTTCAGTAATGACTCGTTTGATCAAAATTTCTTCTAGATATGCGTGATAGTGATTTATCGATAATATAATTCGAATCAGTTTTTGCGCGTTAGGCTTAATGTGTTGCTCATGGAATTTTTTTGTTTTTAAAGTGAGAGGATGGGGCAAAGTGGATAATTGATGAAGGTGAAAAAACGGATCAGCAAAGATGTGAGACCATTGCCTACCAAGACTGTTGGAGAAGTGCGTAAACGAAGTGTCAGGAGGAAACGTTCCGAAATATTGACAAGCTCGCCAGAAACGAAAAAAATCATCCAATTTTGCAGCTAGAAGCTCGAGAGGCATAGGTTCGAAGAAATGTGTGAAGAAACTTGAACTTTCAAAAGCTCCGGCGTCATTGGCATCTATGAAGAACAACTTGATTTTCTCTGTGATCACTTACCTCTTAGGCTATTGTGTGTATGATCCAGCTTGCCCTCGTCCACTGATCCACTTTGCCCACAAAGTGGGGCAAAGTGGATAATTTGCACATATTTGTAAAAAGATTAATATTTAAAAAATGCTGGAGTATATATCTGTGATTACTTCAGATTATTGTTCTCATTGCTTTGAGGTATTGGAGTGTGTGAATCTGAGAAAACTAACTTAAATTGCGTAGCTTTAATCTTCACCTAGAATTAAGTGATCCACTTTGCCCTACTCTCCACTAATGTATCGTTCTTTATATTGTACTTCTTAACGAGATATAACAAAAAGTGCAAAAAGAAGTTATTCAAGACTAGTTTCGGCATTCATTCCCGCCTTTATCAAGTCTACATATGAGAGGAAGTACAACAATTACACAAGAAATGGCAAAAGGATTACATGATTAGTGAGATGTCACGAATTACAATTAAATTAGATAACTAGTTACGATTGGTTGGTGGGGCGGCCCGATGCGGTAAGCTAGTAAGCGTCGCATGGGGGCGCATGGTAGGATGGGGCGCATTGTACGAGGGAGGATCGAAAAGTAACGCATAATAAGCAAAAATGAAACAATGCACAAGAAAGCTGCATGTTTTACCTATTTTTCTATGTATCTCTGGAGACATTTCTCCCATCGTGGCACGAGATTCAATACACTTTTTTTCATAAAACTCCCATTTTCTGGTTGAACACGGCTGATTTTACCTCTTCATCCGAACCAAAGGTTTGGCCTCTTAGGAATTTCTTCAGTGGTCTGAAGAGATGACAGTCAAATGGTGCGAGGTTTGGACTGTAGGGTGGTTGATTGATCATCTCCCAGCCAAATGCCTCAATTTTTTCACGAACAGAAGCCGCAACATGGGGACGAGCATTGTCGTGAAGAAGACTGGGATTTGCAGTACCATACACCTCCAGCATTTCTCTGTGGATTTCACCCGTATTTTTTCGTTTGGCCCAGAAAAAACGGACCGCATCTCGCTGTTTTTCACAAGTTGACGATGCTAGCAAACGCGCCATATTTACGCAGTAGTTATCGGTCATTCCGCTAAGGCGACACCTGATCAAGCATTGCTAACTGTAGGGGAAAATCTATTTGACAACTTTGAACATCCGGACCAAAATAGTATTCCACAAAATTGTTGTGCATTACTTTTTGATCTTCCCTAGTAGAAGGGAAGGACGCATATCTTAGAAGTTTGCATAGGGTCGCCGACAAACTACCAGTTGGTGGGATCACTAATTACAAAAACAGATAAGTAACAATTTACATTCGTCGTCTAACAACTTTTATTGCTACTCACAAAACCAGTCGCAAACGAAAACGTCGTTAATTAGCGTCGTTAAATAAAGACAACAGAGAGCTGTCGTCATAGCGTCCTTAGAGAATGTTTAAAATGGAGGAAGGCTTGCAAACGACGAAAAAAGACATCGTATTCTAATGTTTCGGTTATAGTGACTCAGCATTGCTGAAATATCAGTAATCGAAAATATTCGATACTGTCGATTTTCTACGGTTGTGATTTTTCAGTTGAGCGATACGCTTAGTAATATACGCTGTATATAAATGGAAGAGCAAATTGGCGAACTTATTCAATCGCTCCCCCGTCCCGGTAAAAAAGTATAAATCGTTTTAGAATATATTTCTTTCTATCATATGCGTCTTTATCAGCATTCGATATTTTTCTAAAATGAATTTCTATTTTTAGTTGGTTGAGGAGAGCACAAAGAGGTCGTTCAAGGAGAGCTTCAGTGAGCACAAGAGATCATGGCTGAACAATGATGGTAAGTCGGCTTTCGCCGACCACCTCGTTAAACAAAAACACCGATTTGGGACATCAAAGAAATAATGTCAATAGTCAAGGTGGAAGCCGACCAAAGGAGGATCTTAACCCATGAAGCCTTGATAATCAGAAGACTTACAAAGGACTTCCCGGACAGGATTCTAAAAAACCAAACTAATTTCGAGAAGAACCCAATCCTGGACACTGTCAACAACATCACTAGCCAGCGATACAGAAGAAACCTTAAAACATCCAATCAAGATTAATTTCTCTTTTTTCCTTTTTTATAATCATTCATTTCACTTGCTGTAATTTGGCTCTTCGCCCGCCTAGCATTTTTTATCTTTACCACCTTCATTCTGATTGGCGGACGTAGACTATAAATTTGGGAATCCTGGCTCGCTTACCTTGTAGTTGTCTTTTGCCCCGATGATGAAGTTATTTCGAAACGCGTTGGCTTTATTAAAAGTCTACCTTTTTGCTATTCCTGGACCTATTTATTTTTTGATATTCACAGCAATCCTGACCATCAAGCAACTTTTAAAAAGGGATACTTTCTTTTTTTTAATATTAATTTACTATTTTATATTGTATATAACACAAACCTAAAGCTTAGAGACTTCCTTTCTTCTTCCAAAGTTGATCCCATTAAAATCAACGAATATATCCGATTAACAGAGGTATACTAAAATTTCTTCCAGTTTAATTCAAAATTTATAAACAGAGTTCGGGAACAGCTGTGGTCAATACTCTTAGTCCATTTATTGCTAACCTATTCTTGAGTACATTTGAGAACCAACTGCCTCTCCTATTTCCGTCGTATCTGATTTAACGCAAATCAACGTGATGCTGAAGGTTTCCTCAGCGAGTTAAATAATAAATTTCCTAGCATCAACTTCCCCTATGAAAGTAATAACCGCCTTTATTTTCTAGAATTAAGCATTATTAGGAATCAATGACAGGTTCGACATTTATCGGACACACGATTATAACCATCGCTCTATAATGAATGTGTCTGTTCACTTTCCATGCTATGATCGACCACCTTCTGAATGTTCAAAGGTATAAAGCTGAATTAAGTACCATCAAATCCATAGCAAGGCGGAATACAGTGACGTAGTAGAGGTTAGGCCGCCGGGAGTAGTCCTTCAATTTGCCGCTGACATCCCTTCGACCAACAAAATAATAAACAACAAACTTACTAAAACTAAACTATAAAATGGAGCGCTCTACTGTTCCGATAAAAAAATATTTTTTCAATGCAATGGGCCAAAAATGCCGTCTCTTACAAAGTGCCGCCTGGGGCGGACCGCCTACTCCTCCTTCTTATCGCTACAATGGCTTTTCCGATACAATTATCGATAATCTTCACTGTAGGCATAAGCTTCTTAAAGTAGAAAATACTCCACAATTCTAACTCAAGGAACAACTGCCTCTAATTACATAAGTTTGACTTATGTTCCAAGAAATAATAAAGGCCTTAAAAGGATGTTTAACCCCTGAAATTTAAGGATTGCATTCAAAAGTGAGAATACTTTAAAAACACTTATAGGAAATCCTAAAGATACCATTCCACCTTTGGAAAAGTTGGGAAGCTGTCTACTTAGCTATGAATCTTACATTGTGGTAAACGCTATAGCGGACAGAGCTCTCGAAACATTATGAAAAGGTGGAAAAAAGCATTTCGTTTAAATGAAATAAGGTAAGTTATTTCGCCAAATGTCGTTAGAATCAGGCCACATATCTGTTTAGATAATTTTAAGTTACTTAAATCTGTTAACTCAAGGAATCAATCAAAACAGCTTTGAGAGCATTGAAATCCATAAAAGGGATCCCAATAACTTACTAATGTTGACAAGGGGCCAATCCCAGGTTGTCTGTTTTGTTTGACTTACTGAATCTTAGAGTTTGGATTTCCGGTTTGTTCCAATTTCTAGAATTTTATCATTCGTGTTCCTTTATCTAGAATTTTCTCTTGTGTTCTTTTTATATTTTCTCTGATAGACTCCTTCTGTTGAACTCAACAACTGAGAATGATGCTAACCATTTGCTTCGCTCTTCCCTTGTAGATTCGTAATCTAAATTGTTAAATAAATTTAAAGGTGAGTCTCAACCTTGCCATTGAGAATGAAGGCATAGCCTCCGAAATACATATCCAGAGTTTCATATCTCGGATTTTTTTTGTAAGAGGCTTTTCCTTCTTGTATAGAAAGACATACACTATGCGATCCAAAAGTTTAAGAACAACAGCATTTTTGCGTCGTAGGTTTCATATAACAGCACCCCGTTTTCCACCCTCCGAAGAAGACTTTTCACCAGTTTTTTGTAGTAAGAAGCTTGAAATTCCCTCCATTCATGCCTCAGAGCACTGGTTAGTTCACCCATGAATGAAGGACGACGTGGTCTGGCTCGTAGTCGAGTTCCAACTCAACCCACAGGTGTTCAATGGCATTGAGATAGGAGCTCTGGGCAAGTTAATCCATTTATTCAACCTGTTGTCTTGAAATCAGTCGTGTACAGACCTTGCTTTATGGATAGGAGCATTGTCATGCTGATATAGAAAAGTCTATCCCCGAACTCCACAATGTTTGCACAGTTGTCAAAGATGTTTCGATAAGCAACAGCATTCATTGTTCCTTTAACAGAAACAAGCTGACCCAACCATGAAAAAGAGCCCTATACCATGTTTCACCCTCCTCCAAACTTTACAGCGCGGACATACACTCAGGTAGGAAACGTTCTCCACGTATCCGCTAAACTCAACTTCGTCCATCTGATTGCCAGAGTGTGTACCGTGATTTCCACTGTTCCATGCTCCTAGTTTCTGCGAGTTTACACCTTTCCAAACGTCGCCTGGAATTGTTGTCAGTGATGAAGGTTTGTGAGCAGAAACACGAGTGTGGAAACTCAGGGAATGGAATTCTCGACGAATGGTGATTTTGCTAGCAACACAGGAAGCAGAATTTCCGAACTCCGTAGCAATCATTTCAGCAGAAGAGCTTCGATTGCTCCGGGTCACACGTGCAAGCACTAGACAATCTCGGTCTTTCAATTTCTTGTCTGCCATTTCGTAGTTGCACTGTTGTTGCTCCCTGAATCTTTCACTTCACAATCATATTGCCTGTAATTGTACGGGGTATTTGTAGAAAGATAGAAATCACACAAGTGGCATCGTAAGATGGTTTCACGTTGGAAGTCGATGAGCTCTTTTGAACGACCCATATCTTAATAATATGAAGCAAATATGTGTCTGAAGGTGTGTGATGCAATTTAAATAAATTACATGTCATTATCATGCAACATTTGACAGATTTCATGATTTATGAAGGGTGTTCCTAAACATTTTGATCACACAGTGGAGATTTTTATTAAGTACCGAAAGGTGCTTTATGCTATTAGTGTGGGGAAACGTGTCTGTCTGTCTGTCCGTAAATCCACCAAGGCTATGAAAGATTTTCAAAATCTGTTTTCGTCAGTCGATGAATATGGTTCATAGCACGAACGAATCACAAATATTATCTAAATCGGTTCAATGGTACGTGCACAAATGGTACCTTCATGACCCCATCTAACAACTTTCAATGATAAGGGAGATTAAGTAATACATCAAACAAATCGTAACGACAAAATATAAGCGGTTATTAATTACTGTTTTCGTCAATTACTATATATGGTTCTGCGAATGAACTATTTTTAAAATAGTTGTAATCGATAAAATAGCACGTGCTCTAATGGTACCCTTAAGACCCTCAAAAATTTTCAATGCTAAGATATAGCAAGTAGTATATCAAACAAATCGAAATGATAAAAGAAGAGCGAATAAAATATTATTATGCACGTTTTCTTCCCTACATGCTCAATCGCGTACATGTTCAGAGATCCTGCTGGTCACACTCTAAAATTTTCGCTGCTAAGATTTGACATGTAATATATCAAACGACTCGGAACGACCTGTTATGAACCAAAATGTAAAGTTCGAAGATGGTTGAATTTGATTCAGTGGTACATGTTCAAATGATACAATTATTGTACCATTGAAAAATTGCAATGTTAAAATATGCCATGTGATATATCAGACAACTTGTAACGACATGCTAAGAACGAATATATAAGAGAAAATACAAAGTTCGAAGATAGTCGATATTTATTAAGGGGTATCTGTGCTAATGATACCACTATTGTAAAACTGGGAATTTTCAATGCTAAGATAGGGCATGTAACATATCAAACAAGAAGTAACAACATTCCATCAATGAATATATAAGAATAGTTAAAAATTTATAGACTATGGAATTTTAATCAATGGAACCTGTTTTAAGGTTTTGAAAAGCAATTCAAAAATTTTGGAATTATGTATCAAACAGTTTATGTGCCGGTGCTTCGTTTAGCCTTTCCATACTTGGTTATACCATTCCTTAATGTTTTATAGAGTACCGGAAGGTGCTTTATGCTATCAGTGTGGGGAAACGTGTTTGTCTGTCTGTCTGTATGTCCTTAACTTTAATTCCTCCGAGCCTATGAAAGATTTTTCGTCAGTCGATGAATATGGATCATGGCACGAACCAATCACAAACATTATCTAAATCGGTTCATTGGGCACGTGCACAAATAGTACCTTCACGACCCCATCTAGCAATTTTCAATGCAGAGATATTAAGTAATATATCAAAAAAATCGTAATGACGAGATAGAAGCGGATATTAATTACTATTTTCGCCAATTGATAAAAATGGTTCGGGGAATGAACCATTTTGAAAATGGTTATAATCGAAACGATGGCACGTGCTCGTAATGATACCCTTATAACACCCTCCAAAATTTTCAATGATAAGATAAGGCATGTAATATATCAAACAAATTAGGTTAATGTATCATGAATGAATATAATGTAAAATTAATGATAGTCGAAATTGGTTTCAAGGAACCTGGTTTACTGGAACCGTTATGGTTCATTGGAACTTTCAATGCTAAGATGCGAGGTATGGCATGTAATATATCAAACAACTTAGAATGATGTGTTATAAATGAATACAAGGTAAAATTAATGATAATCCAAATTGGTTCAAAGGTACGTGGTTTAACATTATCGTTATGGTCCATTAGAAACTTACAATGTTAACATAGGGCGATTAAAAATATGGTTCCGCGAATGGCTTAGTTTAACCTTTAGTACTTGCTTATGTCATTCCTTAATGGTTTATTTTATTAGAATCAGCTATACTCATATTTTAATAGTTAGATATTTGTATATGTGCAGCACGTTCTAATAAAGGAAACAGACGTTGGCAAAGGCGTTTCCACCTTTTGCGATTGAATTTTCCCTTTTTAAATAATTTATTGGATTTTGATCTTAAGTACTGCATATTCAATTATATTTGGCGAGAGATTTCATTAGAGCACTGTTTAAATCAATTAGTGTTGAATAGCGTACTTTTTTAAACGAAAAGCCCTGCTCTCAGATAAGTGGATATTTTCCTCCGGTCCCAAGGCTATCCACTTATCGCCGTTCGACTGTATTATAAATTTATAATAATAAATTTTAACTAACCTGCTATGATAATAGTAATAGCAAAGTGATTTTGCCTGTTTTAGGCACCAAACACCTGTATTGTCATGCAATTTCAAAACATTAAATTCGATCTATGATGAATGGAATTTTCTGTTCTTATCCCCATTTTTACCTAAGTTAGCCATAATTTATTTAAATTTTTTAAAACAAGTTAGAGATGTTTAAATTCTTGATCCTGTGCACTGTCCTATAAGATTACGAGCAGATGCATAATGGTTCTCTAAAAATACAAGGTGGAAGGGAAAGTTTCCTTTTCATGAAGTAACTCAAGAATGATGATAGGTATCTGAATTTTGTCAATGCAGACTAATAGTAAAGATGGGTGGCCATCAGGCAGGTCCAATCAGTCAGGTCCTGAATATGCAAATTAGGCAAAATCCAATTCGCATCTTATAAATCGTTACAGACAGGTCAACGTTCCTAATAACATGGTTGCGGAGTATCAAATTCTAAGCATTGTAAAAAAAATTTCATCAAAATCGGATGAACAGTTCAATAGAAAGTCAAACTCGTGCCCAATTGGCTAATTGAAGACATTTGAAGATATTCTCAGTTAGGATCCTGTGTGAAATATTTTGTTTATTGTTTCATTCAGTCATCATTCATTTATCAGGTATTTACAGTCATTTTTCATTTCGGTTTTGCGTAGTTTTAATACAGTAGTTACCTAATTATTTTGATTCTGGTTTCAGTTCCTAGGCTTTGGAACTACCCTAGGAAAAATAAGAAGTTTTATCCTAGGCTCTGATGTCTTGATTGTACTTCATTTCTTTGAAAATCTTTTCTAAGCCACATTTCTGATACTAGTTCATAATAACGTTACTTTCGACGCCAGAACATGTAAATTGATACTCATGAGGATAATCATTTATTTTTTTTCTTGTGAGCCGTACATCCGATTTTGATGAACCTTTTTTAAAATTTTCAAAATGTCCTGCTTTGAAACTTTTATCATATGTTGTAATTTGCAGTTGCAATTTGCTTTTGGCTTAATTTTTATATTCAGACCTGTGTGATCAAGCAATTAGATTAAGCCATCTAATTCCTTGATCTGATTGAGCCATCCGTAAGACCACGCTCTGTTTCCGCTACTCTGCAGTGACAGATTTCAGAAACCGATTTTCATTCTTGAGTTTCTTAGGAGGAGCAGACTTTCCTTTCCGCTCTAAAAATTTAAATCTTTATTCCAGAGAGAAGATAGGAACAGTGAATTTGCAACGGACAAGCCAAACCAAGAGGCTAACCCCCTAAAACAAAAACAAAATAACAAAAAATATTTGCAATCAAAATTAACTGTGACAAACTGGACGGGAAAACCCATCAAAATCCTTATAATGATTTAAAACTTTTTATACAATTAAAGTAATTTTACTTATAAATATAACATCGTGACTTATAAATATAAACATACATACATACAATTATAAGAATCCGTCATTACGGAAATTTTTTGGCAAACCCCTTGAAACATTTTACGAACCCTAGATTTAGGAAACGCTAATCTGAGGTATGGCGTATGAAATAAGCCATCTTGAGTTATTCCTTAATGAGTATTATTTCTACTTCTAAATGTGAAATGACAATTAAGTCTAGCCAGTAGATCAGGGGCTATAATTCTACCTTGACTAAGTTTAATCTTAAAATTGACACCGTCGATAAATAAAAAATGTTTGGGATAAAACAAATTTATCAATAAATGTATCTGGGAGTGAGAATAAACGTTAAAATTCTTAAAAAAAATTATAAAATAAACAGGAATAAAATTGAAAGTACAATACCTTTAATACATTCAACTTGAATTGGGGCCATGGCCCCATATAATAATAGTGTAAAATTGGCCAAACGAGGATTGAGAATAAATAAGCAAATATCATGTAATCTTTAACTCCGTTAACCTACCAATCTTCTCACATTCTCCCTCTTAATTTTATTAACTTGTGTTCCAAAGTTGAATGGCACATCAAAAATAATATCCAAGTCCCGAGGCAATACTGCTACTTGAATAAGTTTAATCATAAAATTGACGCAGTCGATATACAGGTTGTATCAAAACTACGTTTATAAACTGCGTTCCTCACATAAAAAGAAAAATAGTCCATATAAAAATATGTCATAGCACCTAGGTTTCTTGTTTTGGTATGAGAAACACGACCTCAAAGTTTGTAAACGTATTTTTGATACACAGTATAAAAATTGTATAGATAAAAATTGTTTGGGATAAAGCAAGTTTGTCAATAAATGTATCCCGGAATGAGAATGAACGTTAAAATAAAATAAATACAAATAGAATTTCTAATGCACTAACTTTAATAAATCCAACTTGAACTTGGGGCCAAGGCTTCATATAATAAATCCTTACCGTAAAATTTGTAGAATCAGGACAGAGAATAAATAAGCAAAAATAATCTAATCTAATCTAATCTATAAAAAAACTATTAACCTATCCATCCCTTCAGAGCCTCCCACTTAATTTTATTAACATATGGTTCAAAACTGAATGGATCATCAAAAGTAATATCCAAACTTTTTATTTTATGGAGTTTACTAATTTTAAACACATTAACAAAATAATCAATTAAGAAACAGTTAGTTATTCGAATAAAGGAAATTTGCTTCTTAGTTTCAGTAGATTTGAAACCTTTGCAAAGTCCATCACTCTAAATATCTACCAATTTTCGGCATGCTAAATTTGACAATCATGTCCGGAAATACAATTTTTTTTTTATAATAGCTTCGAAAATTTTTGTATCATCCGCATGTTGGTATCCTTTGGAAATAAACTCAAAAATATCGTTCATATGTACAGGGTGGATACAAATATGAGCAAATGTGTTATTTTGATGAATCCAATGAATAGAAAGTTGTGGGTGACCTATCCCATGGTGCACTTTTCATCATCCCAAATATGCAAATTAAGACTCATTCAAATCCTATCTTAACAACCGTAACAGATACACGAAAAATTCCAATTGAAGACTTGTTTAGCTTGGAATTCCGAACAAAATAAAAAAAAATTCCAAAATCCGATGAACGGATCACCAACAATCCAAGGCAGAAGATCATGTTGACCATTTCAAAACAGTATGGCTTGCTATCCTGGAATTGTTCTGTCTTCTGTATGCTGACACATGCATTTGGTTTATTTTTTCTCATAAAAGTGAATCTTATTATGGTAACTTTTGGTAATTTCTTGATTTGCATGTTGAACATTCAAATGTTTTTGTGAAGTGAACAGGGAAGTAACGAATAAATTCAACATGTGACTGTTGGTGATCCGTTCATCGGATTTTGGAAAAAAACTTTTTTTGTTGCTAGCTAATGTAGACAAGAACAGAAAAACTCATTAGAAACTTATTAGAACTTTATTACTTATTAGAAAACAGTACATTTGAAAATGTATTAGAAAACAGTATTATTAGCTTTTCAGGGTAACGACTCCTTCATTCTCATTAATTTTCCAAATGTAGGCCCTACTGTTTTCTAATAAGTATCGTTTTTGTCCACATCGGCTAGCCATACCTTTCACTTTACCCACTCGATAAAGGGGGCAGGGCATGAGATTTTTTCACCGGGTTTTTTGCTAAACACACATTTTACAACTTTCTAAATAACACATGGGGTCTAACCTCTACCCCTACAAAATTAAAATTTTCAAAATTTACCCCTTCACCCCCAGGGACGCGAAATGTTCTTATTCGGAATTAGTGGACATCAAAACCAAATAATCAATATTCATTTTCCTCCCAGCTGTTCCCCTTGTGCCGTTATTTGGACCTAAAGACGGGACACCAATTTTGAAACACCCTGTATAAAAAGTAAATGTCCCAGAGAAACTTCCCTGTTTAAATGTTTCTTTAGCGTGCAAATTATTAAAATAACATAAGATAATATAAAATTCAGACCAAATGCCAATTACACTGGGCAACTGAGAAATTATTTCTTAGGTGAAAGTACCCAATCCTGTAAGAATTTAACGTGCTAAACACGAATATCACCTTGAAAAATGCCGATTGGCTCTCGTTGCAGAGATATTAACGTCTTGTCCGTCATACAGGCGCTATCTTTTAAGCACCCACAATTGGCAGAACCATACAAAACCATCATTCATCAAGCTCATTCTTGTAAAAAAAAAACTTGGTAAAAGCCATGGATCAGAATGGACCAGTATTCCAGTACCTGCATGAAAAACCGCCTCGACTTGGTGAAGCCTAAATTAAAGAGGGTGTTTTTGTTCGACCTCAGATTAAACAGATCTTCAGAGATCCCAAGTTTCAGAAGAAAGCGAAAATACGAAGAAGATTAAGTATTCTTAACATGTATTATAATATTTACATATGTAAAATTTTTCTCAAAATTGCGTACACATTAGTAAGAAATCATAACCAATTCAGCTTTTTCTTAGTCATATTCGTGTTGAGCACCTGGAATTCATAAAGAAATGACTATTTTCATCTCGAAACAAGAACTTTTTGAAATTTTGTTGGCCACTGTTATATAACAATAATCCAAAATTTAATAAATACAATGAATCATTATGACTAAATTATTAAAGCATAAACGACTGGTGAATGACAATTATTAAAGCATTGGATATTCTTTCTCCTGTTGAACTACATAAAGTAATTTGAGCAGTTTATTAATATAATCATTTTGCTTTCATGTAAAAATTGCCACTCATTTTCAATTTCATTCAATTTGAAAATATACTATTAAATCGATACTGCATCAAACATTCAAATTGATTAAAATTACAAAAATTAAATTACTTAAAGTTAATCTGATCTTGAAAACTTTCAAAAATTAAGCTTTAAAACCAAGTTATGGTGTTTTAATAATTGAGAGACATAATTAACGTATATAAACATTATTCCTTAACTTAAACGTTAGAGTTTATAAGCAAAGTAAACTCTTTGTTAATGGTGTTAGAAAAAGTAGACTAAAAAAGAAGAGCTCATCTTTCTAAAGAGCTAACATACACACTCGTTGTCTTTCCCCCTAAACCCATAAAGAGAGAAGAAATGAGATAACAGAAAAACTTTGATGTTACTTTTTTTGTTTTTTTATGCTATTAATTAAGTTTCTGCGGCACCTCTAATAGAATTATACTGGTGACAGACAATGCGTTGACAAGAGCTGTAGAAAAAGCAAACCTAACTGGATGGGTCTGAGGCTGGGGGAAAAATCATTGGGAGGGAGGGAGAATGGTGGAGTAGGAAGACTACAGAAAAAATCCTTCCAGACAAAAGGTTAATTACCCAGAACCGACGTTAAATGGAAGGACGAACAAAAACGACGTATAACAATGAGTAACGAAGTGTCAGAAATTATTAAACCCACCCAACCGACAGAGAGAAACGTGATATGGCCCTCTGAAGATCGATTGGACCGAGTCCTCCCTGTTCCCGGCTTTTATCCCGTCCCCGCCCCCTCGAGGCAAACGAGCCGCCCTATCCTCCACCATTGTCTCTTCTCATACTACCCCCTTCGATCAGGGCACCTGGGGAAAGGATTTTTTTTTACTTTTTTTTTTTTTAACTTACCCGTCAAAAAGAGTCGCCCTGCTGAAGAGCTGAGTCTCGTCTCACCCGTCAGTCGATGATGGGTTTGACACCGGAAATTCGTCATGGCGTCTTTCGGTCCCACTTCTCGGATATGGAGCTCTCCGTTGGGAAGGATCACGTACTTTCCTTCTGCAAGAGACAAATAATTTCATCAAACCTCGTCATCTCCGAGCGGGGGCCCTTGGTTTACCATTTCATGTCCAAGCAATTTGTCAGAATTGCACAAACCTTTCCTGGGCCCCAGCAGATGTTTATAGATAAAAAACAGACAACACCAAATTAAAATGGACATCAGAAGATAATTTTTAGAGAAGATATGGGGGAAGTAATGAAACCCAGAAATAATTGAAAGGTTACGATTCTCTTGACTGCTATGGACTGACATAAAAGCAAGCTAAAAGTTATCATAAAAATAAGCAGTACAGCCAATCTGCGGAACAACGGATACTGTAGAAGGAGGAATAAACATATAAAAAAAACATTTAAAAATATCAAGCAGATATAATCTCAGTTCCCTCCATTTTTTAAACGTTAAAAAAGAAGCTCTTGTTTGCATGTTTCGCCTCGTACAATGATTTCTGAGCAATAGATATCGTCTACTCCATCCTCATACAGTTCTCTGTTCTGAATATGGACTGAAACGATGCCATTTTAAAAATTTAAAACGTTGCTTGCAATCAAATACAATTACAAATTTTGCTTTAAAATACATTGACACTTCGGAAACAAACATACATACCCACACACATACATAATTCTATTACACTTTTAGAAGTTTTTTATTAGAATGTTATATATTAGATTCTTTGTTTATGAGAATACTTATAGGTTCACTTATAGTGAAAGTTCTTAGGACGAAAAGAATCAATCTTCAATAGCGTAGATAATCGAACGAATGAAAATTTAAAACCATCTGTGGAAATTCTGGACCATAATGAGCTTAAATTCACGGAGATGGAAGAATGACTAATTCGGTCTCATGATTGGCTTGTTAAATATGCAGTCTCAAGCGAATTCAAACTAAAGTCACAACTTACTGTTCAGATATTTGAAGGGACAAGCAATTGAATTATACAGGATGATTCAGAACTTAAGTTACTGAAGAATATGATAGATAGATGGTACTAAAACATTTTTTATTAAGCACTATGTGTCCTAACCTAACCTAACATAACCTAACCGTACCAGCGAGATACGATACACACATTGCTTAATAAAAATGTTTGCTTTAGTGCCCTCTATGTATCGTATTCTTTTGTAACCTAAGTTCTAAATCACCCTATATAAGGAATATCTTTAGTAGCAGCTATTTTTAACAAAAGTCACGAAAGGACTTACATGTACGTAAATGTACAAAACTTTCCCTATAAAAACAGATTCGCAGATGTATGGTTGTTTAGAAGAGACAATGCTTTTGCTAAAATGATTACCAATTCAATATTTATATAATGTCTTTTTAACTCTTGTTTTAGGTGTGCAAAAATTTTAAGTGGGTGACTAAAGCCTTTGAAACGGGCAAGCTAGTTTCAGAGATGCGAGGAACATCTTTTGCGAGAAATAATTAAATCGGTAGATCTCTTGTTAGTAAGGAAACGTTAAGATTAAGAATCTAATTTTTTAAAGAAGAAACTATTATTACTTTGCGAGATATACCTATCTAATTTTTTTGCTTTGTTGTTAATTTAAACTGGGTGTCTATTTTAATCTCATCGATATTAAAAAAAAACAACTTATTAAACAAAATTTTAACAAAATTTTTGTACGCATGTGCGTGTGCTCGCGCGCGCAATTTAAATTATAGATTTATTATTTTTTTTCTGTTATAAATATGGACAAGTATCCATCTACCAGGATATCCATCTGGAGAACAATATCAGTGTTCCTTTCAGGATAAGTGGATACAAAAATTACAAATGAAAATTAAGATTTACTACGAGGATCACTTACAGAGTCATGGCAACTAATTTTTTTTAGCGGAATCCCAGACCACGATGCTCATTTTTTGATGTACATCAATGACACTGTGACGTATGGTACTTATTAATGCCAGTAGATAAGTATCTGCCAAACTTTTTTACCTTACGCCAAACAGGTGAAAGAGAAATTATTTTGCGACACACAAAATAAAAATCCCAACAAAATTAAATATATTTTATTAGCAGAAACATATAATATATAAAATAAATAAATTCTTACTATATTTTACTTATATTTTCAAATATTTCGCGGCACACCTAGAATCTCTCGCGGCATACTATTGCGCATTAGATGTTCGAGGACGGAAGAGGAAGGGATGTGCGCCATAGTCAAGTATGGATGAGAGTTAGCTAGAACAACGTGCATACGTAATGCTTCGCGGTCAAAACACAAGGGAATGTCACGCACAACTCGTAGAAGCTGTTGGAGATCGTGCACTCTCAACAGAACTGTTGCAAGGTGGGTAGCAACTTTCCTACGTGGACAAGTAGCATGTACCGACATGCCTTGTACAGGACGCCTTACGCATGTTCGTATCGATGTTGGTCGTGTTGTGATTGCACAATGCTTACAGAACGACAGTCGATAGAATAGAATTTTATGACACTATCTTTTTTTTTATTTCCTTGTACCAAGTAACGGAAGAATTGTAATCACGAAAAATTTCGGTTTTCAGATTTCAACGGAAATATACATTTTGACCATCCGTGAATCAATTTTGACTAGTTTCGGCGTGACGTCTGTACATACCATATCCCTTCTATTACTATGGTACCGAGGCTAACGAGAAAGACAGGCTCCGGCACTGAAAAGTCACGTGACCAAGATAGGTCTATTAACAATGTAACTTTCATTGTTTCCATCTTGTATTTTGACAATCAGTCTTTTTTTCCTTTTTTGGAAAAAATGAAGGTTAGATTGTTAATAGACCTATCTTGGTCAGGTGACTTTTCAATGCCGGAGCCTGTATTTCTCGTTAGCCTCGCTAGTTTCGGCGTGACGTCTGTACATACCATATCCCTTCTATTACTATGGTACATACGTACGTAAAAATGCCGCCACCAAGATCAACAAGTTAATAACTTAAGCTCTGCAACGCCTAGAATAATGAATTTTAAAGGAATAATAGGGTACGAAAAACTCTGTATACCGTTAGATTTTGATCGAATTCCAACGAGTTGTTTCCGAGTTACCCATCTGAGCACTGTTACGATTTTGAATGCGTAACTCGGAAGCTACTCGTTGGAATATGATCAAATTTTAACGGTATACACAGTTTTATGTACCCTATTATTCCTCCAAAATTTATTATTCTAGGTGTTGCAGAACCTGAGTTATTAACTTGTTGATCTTGGTGCGGCATTTTTATTTCTGTTCATATCTCAGTTAGCGTTCAAATTTGGACCCACATTGTGTTACCTCTGTCATTGCTTACAGTTATACACACTTTTTCAGAATCACCCTGTATATACAGAATGCCCCAAATTTATGTATAGACTCTTTGAAACGTTATAGCTCCGCAGCGAAATGAGATAGAAATATAAGGTTTTAATGATTCACGTTTTAAGGAAGATAGTTATAAAATAAATAAATAAAAATCATTAATATTTTTTTTTATTAAAATCTTTGGAGAGATGTAAGAAATGATTATAAAACAAATAAGAAAATATACAACTTCTAGGGCGTGCAACTGATCAAGCTTTTGCTGAAAAAGTGAAGGTACTTTCCCTAATGAGCTAATATCTTCTACGTCAAGGGCAATAAAAACTTGGGTCTAAAGGATCCAGTGATGTTTTCCCGGTGGTGAAGATGGATATCATCTTAATCTGAGGCAAGTCAACAAGAGGTAAACAAAATCCCGGTATATCACCTAGAATTCCTGTCTTTCGGATTTTTCTTAGAATGGATAGCCCCTTCGCTCTGTATTATATTGATTGGGTTATTATTTAAGAAATTTGGAGTTATAATTTAACTTCTTGAGATTGTTTTGCTTATCTACAAGTATAATTATCCCGGGCAACGCCGGGTCCTCTGCTAGTGAGCTAAAAACTAGAGAAAATTCATTTTTCATGTGGTTTTTGTAATGTAGTAACTTCCTTTAGAGAAGTTATAGATAATGTTTAGCAAACCATATTAAAAAATTATAAAGATCTCAACTGATTGTGTGAGAGGGCAATATTTGTAAAAATTAATTTACTGAGCAATGATCCTGGGTATGCTCAAAATGAACAATCATCGTTAATATACAAAAAACAATTTCAAATTGTAGTACTAATATTAGTATTCATGAAGTTAATACCTTAAAAGAAAATACTCAATTAAATTCGATTGAACTTTTAAATTCAGATGAAGCAATTTTACAATAGAATACTGTAGGAGATTCATAAAATAAATCTAACGTTGTCTAAAGAAATCTATTGTAATCGTTTAGAATGATATTTTTAGCATACGAAGACTTTGTGGACATGACAAAACGAAATGTTCTAACAGAAAATAATACAGTTCTAAAGTTTCACCCTATTTATTTCCAACGAAAGAAAACAATGTATGATGTTTTAAGAGAAATTTTCTCGGTAGTGGAAACAGAAGGTGATGGATCATGTCTATTCCGTTTGTTATCGTTATGTATACAGGGTGATTTACATCGAATGTAAAATACTTAAAGGGGGTATTATAGAGGTTAAGATAAACACAAAACGTCCTATGAACATGGGTTCAAATATGAACGATAACTGAGATATGAACAGAAATAAAAATGCCGCCACCAAGATCAACAAGTTAATAACTCAGGTTCTGTAAAGCCTAGGTTAATGCAATTTGGGGGAATAACAAGGTACATAAGACTGTGTATACCGTTAAAATTTGATTGAATTCCAACGAGAATTTCCGAGTTACACAGTCAAAATTGTGACAAGTGCTAGTTAGTACTCACAAGTGAACACGTACGTATTATGATGTTGAATGAGTAACGTGGAAACTTCTTGTTAGAATTAGATCAAATTTTAAAGGTATACACAATCTTATGTACTCTGTTACTCCTCCAAATTTCATTAATCTAGGCTTTACAGAATCTGAGTTATTAACTTGTTGATCTTGGTGGCGGCATTTTTATTTCTGTTCATATCTCAGTTATCGTTCATATTTGAACCCATGTTCATAGGACGTTTTGTGTTTATCTTAACCTCTATAATACCCCCTTTAAGTATTTTACATTCGATGTAAATCACCCTGTATTTGGCATACAAGAATTACATAAATGCATTAGAATGTTATGTTGTTATATTTTTTACAAACACCGCTTATATTTTGAACACTCTGTCAGAATGACTTTTTTATTCGAATATGCAAGTGTAATAGAATTAATAAATAATACTGCAAACATTAAAACTTGGGGAAATAAAGCGCATACAAAAGCGATTGCAATTGCAGCTTCAAGAAATGTTTGTTTATGAAGAAATAAAAAGTGACGACATGAACAAAAGAAAGACTTTAAGGGAATTACAAGATAGATGTGATTCAGGACTATTAAATAAAATCATTTCTTGTTTACAAAAAATACTTTCAACAATGAGTCATCCCACGAGAAATTGACTAATTTGGAAATAAATGATCCCACGGTTAGCCCTAACATTCAAAAGTACAAAAAAATTTTATTTAATTTTTATCTTCAGCCATCTTGGTTCTAGACGCATTGTTTCTCGACGGGGCAGGCAAAAAAAAAGGAGTTTCAGGAGTTTTGAAAAGTGGCGACCATTTCACTCCCGTATAAAATAAAAAGTTCTGGTTTCAAGTATCGTAAAGACGGCATTCCAAGTTTTCGGAAAATAAACAGACATGTTTGAAAATGTTTCTCGATACTTGATTTAATCAGCAATATTCGCGAGCGAAATTCTCATTTTTGACGACATATTAAGATGACTGGGAAATGGAATTAAAAGTTGTAAATACAAAAGTCTGAACCCCCCTTTTATTTTTTGAACCGAAGCGGATATGTCAATTTTGATGAATCCAATGAATAGGAAGTTGTGGGTGGCCTATCCCATGGTGCACTTATCCCAAATATGCTATGGGTAGGGTAGTTATTACTTGCACAGAAAAAAATATTTGGATTTCGCACCGTTCCTTTTATCTCAGCTCAAATTTGGGAATTTTTCATTTTTGCTGATTTCAAGGTCAAAAATCTCAAAAGGGGGACAAGGTAAAAATTTTTTTTTATATTTTTAACAAGATACCTTTTCTAGTGCTCAACAAAACCTTTAAGTATCATTTCGAGGATCAAAAGGGTTTAGAAGTTAAAGACCCTCAAATAGGTATAAAAATTAGTTACCAGTAAATACTCGAAAAACTTGAAAAAAAATTGAAAACCTTAAATATTGAAATGTTTATTTCTTGTTAAAAAATAATTTTCTTCCCGTTATATATAATAAAGTCCAAGATATTTAAATACAACAGATATATTAAAAAAATCTGTCAAATTTCATGACCACTCGGTGAAACAAATCAGCAAACAGACGAGAACAGCACACTCACAAAAATAAATTGTAATGGCGGAATGGTACATTTGCACAGGCCCACCATCAGGTCGTGAAACGAATTCAAAAAAGAAAAAAAATTCTGATACGCGGGGGAATCCTTAAAACGTTAATTACTCCAAAATGGCTTTTCGTAGCCAAACAGTTTCTTTTCAAAATATAAAGTGTGCCCAAATGAAAAGGAGACTACGGCTATATCTGACGAATATTTTAATTATAGAATATTTTAAATACTGAATATTTGACTTACAATTAATGTGTATCATGACGCCTAGATATAATTGTCTTTGGTAATGATGCACTGATATCAGAGCGTAAGAAGCGACTGTTGAAACTCCTGGGTTGCATACGGATCCTTTTTCCACGGTGTTCTGCACTTCCTTGTCGCAGGTGAACCGATGACCTGTCAGTGATTTTTTAAGGGGCCGAAAATATGGGAATCACATGGGGAGATGTCGGGGCTATACGGTGCATGTTTGAGGACTTCCCATGAAATGTTTCCAGCAGTTGGAGGGTCTTCTTGGCCACAAGTGGAGCATCACTTTCCATTTCGAGAGCTTCTCTCTGCGCTTGTTCTCGATGCCCGTTTCGGCTTCAGCAAACAGCGTTAACTGTTTCACCCCGTTCTAGCCAGTCGAGATGAGGACCACTGCTGGCGGGACAGCTATTTGGGGCACGGCTGTTGGGGGACTTTACTCTGACCCATTTGCTGAGTGACCAGTGCTGGTTTTCTAGCAGTTGGTGACAGACACTGGTTTGTTTGTCCGCCAGCAGCTCTTCCATCATGAAACCCCCCCGTGCTTCG
Source organism: Rhysida immarginata (assembly GCA_023313115.1). NCBI lineage: Eukaryota > Metazoa > Arthropoda > Chilopoda > Scolopendromorpha > Scolopendridae > Rhysida > Rhysida immarginata. The sequence goes on from JAHWFO010066449.1 coordinate 684,533, forward strand.
GAGGGCACGTTAAGCCGTCGGTCCCGGCTGCTACTGTCATCTCGTAGCAGTCGTTATTTACTGGGATGGCGCAAAACTCCCTCGTAGGAGTAAGTGCCGCAGATTATCGCTTCGCGATACTCTACCCTCTGTACTAGATAGCCAGTCGAGAAGTATGGGCCCTTCTTCGTCGAAAAAGAAACTGAGGATCACTTTTCCGGCCTTCATGGCAGAGTACGCTGTTTTTTGGACGTGGGGATGACGCTACATCTATCGACAAACATATTTACCAATTTCGATTATAGTGAAGTCTCCTTTTCATTTGGGCACACCATATTAGTTCGTTTCAGTGAAGAGGAGGACATTCATGTTGTTTTGATTGTGTTTGGGTCGATGAGATGAATGCATCTGCCATTTCTTTTTCAGAAAAAAAATAGCCTATTTCAATGAAAAATACGTCAATGCATAATTTAAGGATCCCACTAAGTACGAATAAATAAAATAAAAAAAAATTCTGTCGGAGGGGGGAGGGAGGGAATCGTTAATAACTCCAAAACGGCTCCTCAGAGCCAAACATATCATTTAAAAAAATTGTTCTAATGAGAGAAAAACCATACTTGTCGAGTTATAGAGTTTGGTTCGCTGGTTTGAACTCTAAAGCCATTTTTTAATTTTTAGAAAAAAATTAATATCTCTTAAAAGGTCTACTAATTGACATAAAAAGCACACGAAGGCACAATTTAAGGTACCCACCATGTAGGTCTAATTTTTATTCGCTTATACTATTGGCCGTTCCGGAGGAGATAGTTTCCACAAAATTGGTCACATAACAATTTACATACAAAAATTGGTACATACCTACAGACAGAAAAATTTTCAATTTTCAGAGCCAAACAAGTACTTAATTGTGAGTTTGTCGTTAGACCAGGCTCAGTTTTCGCAATTGTTTTTGTGACTGCTTTTGTTCCCGTTTGTTTTGATGCTTCTTTTTACATATTGATCATGAAATTTGACGGCGTTTTTTTATACAGGCTGTTGTATTTAAATAACTTAAACACCATTATATATAACATGAAGAAAATTACTTTCTAACAAGAAATAAACATTTCAATATTTAAGGTTTTCAATTTTATTCAGGTTTTTCGAGTACATACTTGTAACTAATTTTTATACATATTTGAGGGTCTGTAACTTCTAAACCCTTTTGATGCCCAAAATGAAACTTACAGGTTTTGTTGAGCACTAGAACAGGTATCTTGGTAAAGAAAATAATTTTTTTTCCTGATCCCCCTTTTGAGATATTTCACCTTGAAATCAGCAAAAATGAAAAATTTGTCAAATTTGAGCTCAGATACAAGAGGAACGGTGCCAAATCCAAATATTTTTTCTGTACAAGTAATAACTACCCTACCCTTAGTATTCATACTAAAAATTTACAACTTTTAATTCCATTTCCCAATCATCTTAATATGTCGTCAAAAATGAGAATTTCGCTCGCGAATACTGCTGATTTCAAGGTCGATTAAATCAAGTATCGAGAAAAATTTTCAAATATATCTGTATATTTTCAGAAAGCTTGTGATGCCCTCTTTACGAAACTTGAAACCAGAACTTTTTATTTTATACGGGAGTGAAATGACAGCCACTTTTCAAAACTCCTGAAACGCCTTTTTTAGGCTCTTAGCATCATCTAAAACCCTATTAACGACGATACAGATATACATGTATGTATGTACTCTTAATGTGTATGTCTTTTTTGAAAGGATTGACCTAGAGGCTTGAAATTTTGTACACGCGTAGGCCCTACACAGAAGACGGTGCGAAAAATATAGCGTATCTTCTAGGGTGGCCTGGGGCCCCTCAGGGGCCACTTGTATGAATTTCATGGTTCCTTTTTTATCTTTTTAACAAAGAGGCCTAAAATCCTGAAATTTCGTAAATTTGTAGTGCGGTTCGAAAGAAATTAAACCAATATACAAGAAAAGTGATATAAGTCTCTAGGGCCCCGCCAAAGGTCCCAAGGGCCCAAATACAATTGAAGCTATAACATTTGAACGGAACGACCTAGGAACCTGAAATTTTATATACTTATTGTGTGGAACTAAAAAATATAGCAAATATACAAGACAGGTGATGTAGGCCTCTAGGGCTCCGCTAGAAGACCTCGAGGCCTCAAATACAAATCAAGTTATAACTTTTGAACGGAAAGTGCTAGAAACCTGAAATTTTGTATATTTTTAGTATGGTACTAAAATATAGCCAATATAAAAGGAAGCTGATATAAGCCTCTATGACCCCGACAGGGACCTTGGGGCACCAAATACAACTGAAGCTATAACATTTGAACAGAAAGGCCTAGGAACCTGAAATTTTGTATATTCATAGTCGGGTACTAAAATAATATTGCAAATATACAAAAAAAAGTAATATAAGCCCCAGCAGAGCCCCAAAGGCCCCAAACACAAGCAAAGTTACAACTTTTAAACGAAAAGGTCTAGAAATCTGAAATTTTGTTTACTTATGGAAAATTACTTAAAAATTTAGCTAATATACACTAAAAACTGGTATAAGCCTCTTGGATCTCGACAGGGGCCCTGAGGCCCCAATCACAAATCAAGCTATAACTTTTGAACCAGAAGTCCAGAAACATGAATTCTTGCATGTTTATTGTGTGTTACTTAAAAGTTTAGCTATTATATACTAAAACTTATATAGTCCTCTGAGGTCCTGGCTATAATGTTTGAACGAACAGGCTTAGAAATTTGAAATTTTGTGTACTTCTTTACTAAAAAATTTAGCGAATATACACTAAAAACTGATTTAAGCCTCTTAGGTATCGACCGTGGACCTGAAGCCCAAATCACAAATCAAGCTCTAACATTTGAACGGAAAGGCCTAGGGACCTGAAAGCTTGTTTAATCATAGTGTGATATTTAAGAATTTAGCTAATATATTTTAAAATTAAATAAGTCTCTTATCAGGGGCCATGCGGCCTCAATCTCAAATCAAGCTATAAATTTAAAACCAGAAGTCCAGAAACCTGAAATGTTTTATATTTATAAATGTGTTGCTTAAAATTTTTAGCTATTACACGCTAAAACTGATATAGTCCTCTGAGGACACGGCAAGGGTTGCGAGGCTCCAAATACAAATCAAGCTATAATTTGTACGAAAAGGCCTAGGAACCAGAAATTTTGTATTAGTGCCCCTCCACTTATTATAGTCACGAGTCGCTACTGCTCGTTACATTTTGATGCTAAAACCCTTATATCGTTGGATAACGATGCCTTAGCTAATTTTTTTTGCCTGTCGTGGCGAGAAACAATGCATCTAGAATCAAGATGGCTGAAGATAATAATAAAATAAAAATTGTTTTGTACCTTTCAGTGATAGGATTACCCATGGTGTAAAAATTAAAAAAAATCTAAAATGGTCGAGCAACTCCACCTGGTCGATTTCTCGTGGAATAACTCGTGATTTCTCGTGACAATGATTCAATGTCTTTAAATCCTATATCCATAATATATACTGATGGTGAAACAAACATTGCTCATCGAAATTTTTGTAGAGTTGTTAAAGCAAATAAATAAAACACTTGAGAGTGCAGATCACTTTTATTCTGCATACTGACAGAACATCACATTGGACTACAAAACAAAACTAAAATGATATAAGGAATAAGAAGAAGAAGAAAAAAGTAACAAATCAATGTCTATGGCATTTGGATTCAGGTTCATAATGATGGCACTAGCTCTCGTCCCCCGTGACAATTCTTGACAAGAATTCTTCATCATTATGATAGCGTTCCAAAAAGTCCAATGACATGGCCATGCGGAAGGCTTCTTGTGCTGGTTCCAAATGATGCGGCACCTGTTTCGCACACACTGTCTTTCATTTGAAACCAAAGTACAGATGAGATGTGAGGCCTACTTAAAATTCACAAACTGTAGTATCAAGTATTATAAATTTAAGTGTATAAATATTTAATATTAATAAAAACTAATATTTTAGTAATTGTGTGACTATCAACTTTATTAAAGATTTGCAGGATCGTATCTCATTTTCAAATGAACTAACAAGGGAATGCCTCGAACATGTATGTCACAGATTTCCACCAAATTGAAGTATGTTACTCATCTGAAGCTATTATAGATGCTTGCAAAATAAGAGAGTGCGAAATTGTGTTTCTTTCAAAATAAACCGCGAAAACGAAAAATTTCAGCATAAATAGCCATACAAAGACTCCATTGTTCAAGCGGTTCGCCTGGGTTCCCTTGTAAGTTTAAATGAAGTGCAGCAAAAATGTGTATATGTAATTTAATAAGCGTATAAGGAAGTCACGTGGTGCCAACAACAGATTTTTATTTTTTGAAGTGAAAACTTCCATAGGCGCACCGCATACAAAATTTTGCTGGACAGTGAAAGTGTTTGATCCGTCACGCTCGGAAGTGAAACGTTTTCCAAAAAACCTCGGGAAAACTCGGATTTCTTTATTATTAGGTACTCAGCAGTTTGTATGAAAACTTGAAAAAGAATTAACTTTACCACACTCTGTTTTCACCAATCCATTAATATGGGACAGCGTACGAACAAGATCGAACGTGAGATACCATGAATAGGTAGTGCTCTAATGGCACGTGCTTTAATGGTACCATTATGATACCCCCTTAAAAATTTCCTATAACCAGATATGCCATGTAATATATCAAAGAATTTGTCACGACGTGTCATGAATGAATATATAAGAGTAACTAATGATCAACGAGATTAATATTACAGGAGTGGAAATAACGACGCCATGTTTGAAGCTAATTGATAGTTGAGGTAAAAACTTGAAATATGAGAATAAGAAAATAAACATTCGGTTATTACAATCATATTTATCATGGTGCTGCATGCAGAAAATAGATTTAGTCTAGTGACACGTGTACGGGTAAGGATGTCTCATAAATAAATATAACGCGTAAATAATGATACTGGGAATTGTTTTACTAGCACGTGTACTAATAGTACCATATAGTACTGTTGTAACTTTCACTGCTAAGATATGCCATGTAATATATCAAACAATCGTAACAACTGTCATCACTAAATATAACGAGTAAATAATAATAATGGAAAATGGTTTAGTAGCACGTGCCCTAATGATATCATATGGTACCCTGTGGTACTGTTGTAACTATCAATGCTAAGATATGGCATGTAATATATCAAACAACTCGTAACAACGTGTCATCACTAAATTTAACGAGTAAATAAAATGATAATGGGAAATAGTTTAGTAGCACGTGCCCTAATGATACCTTATGGCACCCTATGGTACTGTTGTAACTATCAATGCTAAGATATGGCATGTAATATATCAAACAACTCGTAACAACGTGTCATCACTGAATATAACGAGTAAATAATGATAATGGGTAATGGTTTAGTAGCACGTGCTCTAATGATACTATATGGAACCCTATGGTACTGTTGTATCTATCAATGCTAAGATATGGCATGTAATATATCAAACAACTCGTAACAACGTGTTACCACTGAATATAACGAGTAAATAATGATAATGGGAAATGGTTTAGTAGCACGTGCCCTAATGATATCATATGGTACCGTATGGTACTGTTGTAACTTTCAATGCTAAGATATGGCATGTAATATATCAAACAACTCGTAACAATGCGTCATCACTGAATATAACGAGTAAATAATGATAATGGAAAATGGTTTAGTAGCACGTGCCCTAATGATATCATATGGTACCCTATGGTACTGTTGTAACTTTCAATGCTAAGATATGGCATGTAATATATCAAACAACTCGTAACAACGTGTCATCACTGAATATAACGAGTAAATAATGATAATGGGTAATGGTTTAGTAGCACGTGCTCTAATGATACTATATGGAACCCTATGGTACTGTTGTATCTATCAATGCTAAGATATGGCATGTAATATATCAAACAATCGTAACAATGCGTCATCACTGAATATAACGAGTAAATAATGATAATGGGATATTTGTTTAGTATAGTATCATTACTCGTTTCATTACAGTATTATTGGGCTTTTCAATGCTAATGTATTGTATCCAATCTAGAAGCGATCTACTGGATGCTTTTGAAAAGGATGTTGTGTGATACCTAGCGTTGTTCTGCACCTTAAAATGAACACAAGTTTCCTCTTTCGTTTTGTCAAAATTGCTTTCCTTAAAGTAGTAAACAGCTCGTGAAGTTTGGTTAAACTCTGCACATAACGTAAACAAAAGCACATTGAAAAATACTAAACATCAGCACGTGTTCCATTAATAGGTTTCTGCGAAATATCTGTCCACTAAACTCGACCATTCTCACAGCCCACTGAAGGATTAGTATTTACTAGACCTCAGAATGAACTTGTCAACAAATTAGGAAAGACGTGCAAGTGGATAAATGATCGAGAGATACAGTATTAAAGTCTCCTTAAACTAGTTTACATTTCTTGTTTGCTGGATTGCTTTTTGCGGTACGACGCACATTCAGACTAGCGACTGTTCAACCAAGTGTATGATTTACTAACGTCATTCATGCGCTTTTGTTAACGTTATGGGCGGAGTTTAACCAAACTTCACGAGCTGTTTACTCATTTAAGGAATGCAATTTCGACAAAACGTATGATGAAAATTGTGTTTATTTTAAGGAGCAGAAATCGCTAGATATCTCACGACATCCTTTTCTAAAGCACCGTGCATAAGTGAAGATCTAATGAGAAAACGAATGAAAATAAATGGTTTTTATACTATATATACTATGAAATGGTCAGAAATTGACTAAATCACTCTGTAGTTGCCATGAGTTTGTAAGTGACCCTCATATGTCATTTATTCACGCGAACAAATTCAAATACAAATTAAACATTACAACAGAGAGAGAAATTTGGCTTTGAAAATTATGTAAAGTCTTTATGATCGAAACTCGTGTATGATTCGAAAATAAATTTCATTTCGTTACCTTTAATTGTATATTTCTTTAAAAAAATCGAAATTTTCTCGTAAGTTTTTTATTTATAACATGCAGGGTTTTCAACCCAATGCAATGCCATTTTCATGAAACTTCGCAAATTACACTAGAGACAACACCCTGCAATCAAAATTTAAAAATATTAAATATTTGATGAGATATGAGCATTTTTACTAATAAATAATACTAGTTGTCACGCATCGAGGATGGCGAAAGCCTTGATTCGCATGAAAGCAGCGAGCGCGAGAGCATCGTCTGCTTCAAACACAAAGCTGCGATGCCATCTATTGCTAAGGAAAATAATATTTTCCCCGAGTGCGAAATTATCAATAAGGTAAATGAAAAAGGCTCGGAGCGTCGTATTGCGGAGGGCGTGGTGGCGGAATCTGAGCGCGGAATAGTGAGATATTCGAAGGAAGTGGACCCGAGCTCGAATGGTAAGGACGCAAAAATAACGCGTCCAGCGTATTTGAGAGCTACGGAAAATTCCGTGCCTGCAAACGAGCAAGAGGAGCGTTCTCTCAGCAAGAAGAAAAGGAATTCAAGAAGTCGACAGCATATTGGGAATGCACGGACTAACAGTAATGTGAACTTTTTGGACTCTTATAGTGAACGTGGTCTAATTGAGAATGTGCAGCGGAAATCTTTCCAGCGCCTGAGTGACGACCGTCTTTGCGTCTTGACTTCTTGTACTATGAGCAGCACTACGCCCCGAGCCTACGACGAGAGAGGAATACGCTCTTCCCGACCGTCGCCAACTCGCTATATCACCAGCATCGTGCAACGTGCCTCCCGAGCTCTTCTATAGCGAGTAGCCATAGCGGAGACGAGTGCTACTGTATATTGTCTCAGCTGGTTCACGACTCCAGGACCGTCACAGTGTTTTATGGACTGCCCCACGAAGCAGTACGTATCTTTGGAGCCGAATTCACGGGACCGAACGGATCAAGCGTCGAGCCATTAAGACTCATCGCACCTTGGACCATAATAGCCTTCGCTGCGGAAGGCATCGGCAGTATCGGCCCATAATTCAGGTAGGTCCACTATTCTCTCTTTTTATCCCGGCTGAACCGCTCAGTGTTACGTCAATTAAAAACTATTATATTGCCACCGTGCCCTGTTCGTTAATTGTTAGTTTCTGAACTGTAGTCTAATTGAAATTAGTTGCGTTGCGCATAATTAACTTTCTCAGAGCTATTCTTTTTGTTCGTTTTAGTTGCCGCCCGCAGCGGAGCCTAGTACGCCTTGCGTTGCCGTTTTCTGTTACGGTAGGCAGGTAGTCACGTTATCAGCTCGAACTCTAGCCGGCCAAGAAGAAAAGCGAAGTCATCTTCAGCATAGGCAGTTAATTGAGCATCCACAATGGACTTAGGCGAGAGGAGCGTGTCGCTGAATTTACGTGGATAAGAGAACTTTGTTATTAAATTGTACCCATTTTAAATGTTATCCATTACCCGGGCACTAGCACCGTTTAGTTGTCATTTAAGAAATTATTTTTGAGATGTACTTAGTTACGCAATTTCTTTGTGAGGCAAGCTGCCCTTTTAAACTTAATACATATAATTATTAAATATTTCCTTAGGGTCTACGCATCCACCCGTTACTCTCGTGTTAGAGGGTAACGCCAATTTTTATTTATTTTGTTAGTAAATAAAAATTTGTTTTCCCACGCAATATTGGTAACTCTGTGTCTTAAGTTCATTTTGGGACCTTAGCTATTTTACTTCCACTGCATCTGACCTAACTCTGCGTGACACTAGTAAATAATATTTAACTGCGCATGGGCAAGCTTACCAAAATGTCTTTATAATAGAAATTGAAAAATGGTCATAGGAGGATGTTTTCACGCCATTACCTCCGATATTAATTAATAAAAAAATGTCTTTTCAATAATTTATTAGTCAAATGTACACTGTCATATCAATGAATTATGACCAGCACCCTTTCAAGGCATGCGCTTGGTTCGCCCCAACAACGATTACACATTGCAAAATTTGCATAACAGGCTGAGAAAGCTTTAAGGCCGGTGCATCAAACGGCAGGTGCACGAGCCTCAAGATGGGTAAACGTCTGGATTTAACGGACATCCAAAAAGGGATGATAATAGGCTACCGCAGCAAGGGTGGCACCTTCTCCGAAACGGCGCGATTTGTGAACTGTTCACGGTCCGCTGTAGTGAAGGTGTACAAAGAGTGGACAGCAGGGACAGAAATCGCGTTCCAACGCCATCAGTGTAAAAGGTCACGAGCCATCGACCAACGGGGTGAGCGGCGCCTACGACGACTCGTAAAAGGTGACAGGAGAGCCACAGTCCATCAGCTGACCACCAGATTCAACAGTGGTGCCAACAGACCTGCAACCGACATTATTGTTAAAAGCACCCAACTAGGGATGGGCCTGAACAGTCGACGCATGGTTGACCAGGGGTCATCGTCAACGACGCCTAGACTTTGCACGTGAGCACCGCCATTGGACCACAGACGAGTCAAGGTTTTTGCTCCATAAGATTGACAGGCGATGGCGAGTGCGTCGTGAACGCCATGAAAAGAGACTGCCGGAAACAGACTGGTGGGGTAGTGTGCATGTGTGGGGGATCTTCTCTTGGGAGCAGTCAGGTCCACTGATTCGCCTAGAGGGCAATTTGAATGCCTGTGGCTATCTGTCAGTCGTAGCGGACCAGGTGCACCCGTATCCTCACGATGTTCACCCAATGTGATGGTATGTTCCAGCAGAACAATGCACCCTGCCACAAGGCACGTCTCCTTCTGGATTGATTCGAGGAACACTCTACTGACTTTCGAGTGCTCCCTTGGCCCGCTAATTCGACGGACATCAATCCAATCGAACATCTGTAGGACACCTTGATCGCCATGTACGAAAGCTGGACCCTCCACCTATGACTCTCGAAGCTCTGTGGACAGCGCTTCAAGCGGAATGGACTGCCATACCATCGAACACATACCGCCCACTTCTTGCGTCCATGCCACGACGCCTAGCAGCAGTTATAGCGGCGAAGGGTGGCTACTCCCATTACTAAGCGGAAGGTCATAATTCAGTGATATGACAGTGTATAGAGCTACTCTTATAAAAATCCCAAGTTAATATCGTGAAAATTCAGAATGATATCGTCAATAGAATGAGTTGAATTTCAGTTGTCTCAAATAAACAAAACGATAAGGATGTCGTTGTTTCTCCAAATTTTTGGACAGAACACAAGTATCAACTTCTCCTCCTTACGTTGTCATGAAGTCAGAGTGCCCTAGGCCGCCTTTCGCTCTTATGACAGCCTCTTTAGCTCTTATGACCCTAAACATTTGGAAAAAAGCTCGTATCCGTATCATTTTGTTTATTTTTGAGAACATGAAATTCAACTCATTCTATCGGCAATATCTTTCTGAATTTTTCACGATATTTGCTTAAGCTTTTTATAAGAGTGGCTCTATACATTTGGCTAATAAATTTTTCAAAAGACGTTTTGGTAACGTTTGCGTTTAATTTTTTTTGTTCAATTTGTTCCTGGTCCCCTATTTGCCTTCGGGACAAAACCTTCGCTAAAAATATATGAGGTTAAAGTGCTCTTTACATCCCTGAAGTTTCAGGATAATTCGTCAAGTATTTTTCTAAATATTGGACAAAACGTCTAAAATCAAATGTGTTCATATTATTTCGTCCAACTCCTGTATTTTATACCTTAATTTCTCTATGGAATTGAAAACGAATTTTTGAAATTTATAAATACTGAGGAGATTATGCTGAAACGTAAAGGAATATAAGATGATTTGTTTTCAACCTGAAACATTTTAGTGGTCTCATGAAGAATCAAAAAAAGCTTATAGAATATATACAGGCGGAAAAAAAAATCCCAACACCACGAAGGACATGTGTTAGATGAATGAAATTTGGACAGTGTATTCAGCTATGGTATTTATTCAATTGATTCAAGTTTCAAGGTTATAACTTATAGGGCGCGCCACCAGCGCTACCCTGTACATGCGTTCTAATTACAGATATAACGGAAATCAGACGCGCATCTGTGTCACTTCAGACACTTGTGGATGTGTGTGATACAGTAGAGTAAAACATGCCTCGAAGGCGACTGCGACGTGAATATGGGCAGCTAACCCAATTCGAACGAGGACGTGTAGTGGGCCTTCGAGAGGGTGGACTTTCGTTCTGTGCTATTGCAGAACGCATGGGTCGAGACGTTGCCACTGTGTACAACTGTTGGCAACAATGGTCCAGGGAAGGCAGGATTACCAGGAAACCAGGATCTGGACGACCCCCGGGGTTGACCGGCGGATCTGTAGGATGGCTATGGCAAATCGGACAGCATCTGCAGCGGACATTCGGGCTGCTGTGGCACCCAACCTCACTCCACGCACAATTCGGAACCGTCTCCTGGCCAGGAAGCTCCACTCCAAGCGCCCTATGGCATGTTTGCCTCTTACCCCTCAAAACCGTGCGGCACGTCTTCAGTGGTGTCAAGCCAGAGCGACTTGGAGGGCAGAATGGAGGTCTGTGGTCTTCACGGATGAAAGTCGTTTCTGTCTGGGTCAGAGTGATGGTCGCACAAGGGTCAGGAGGAGGAGTGGGGAAGTCCTGTTACCGAGCTGTATCCGTCGTCGGCATACTGGCCCCACCCCTGGCGTTATGGTATGGGGAGGGATTTCCTACGACAGCAGTACCCCCTGGTGGTTATCCCAGTCACCATGACGGCAAATGTATACATTCGGATGGTTGTTGAACCCATTGTGCTGCCATTCATGGCTGGTATGCCAGGGGGGCTGTTCCAACAGGATAACGCTCGACCTCACAATGCCGCTGCAACCCAACGTGCCCTTCAGGGTGTCCACATCTTACAATGGCCAGCACGATCACGAGATCTGTCGCCCATCGAGAACGTCTGGGACATGGTCGGACGCCGTGTCAGGGCTCTTCCACAACCAGCTACAACTGTCGCTGATCTGACCATCCAGGTACAACAGGCGTGGAATGCCATACCACTAAATGACATTCGGCATCTCTACGACCGTATGCATGCACGTGTGCAGGCCTGCATAGACCAGCGCGACGACTACAGCGGGTACTAAAGTCCGTGCTTTTCACCATGTACAGGGTGGCGCTGGTGGCGCCCCCTATAAGTTGTAATCTTGAAACTCGAATCAATTGAATAAATACCATAGCTGAATATACTATCCACATTTCATTCATCTAGCACAAGTCCTTCGTGATGTTGGGATTTTTTTTCCGCCAGTGTATTAAGCAGAAAACAAAAGAGAAATATTTTTTGAGCAACAACGTCTCTTGAAACATTTTGCCCGATATCAGGTGTATGAGCTCTAAGGATAATTGATTAAGTAAGAAGAATACCGATAAGTTAGCTGATATGGGAAAATGAGTGGAATTTCTTCCCAAACACTATTATCCTGACATAAAAGAAAGCTAATGTGACAATAACTATTCTGGCGAGTAAAAAAAAAAAAAACCGACTTAGCCTACAATTTTATACTTGGAAGCTTTTTATTAAACTTCGCTGAATAAAACTTAGCTTTTCACAAACATCTATATCTATTTTATACTAACATCTATATCACGGTGTAATAATAAATTTCGAAGCGAAAATACATTATATAGCCAAAAATGACCGGACACTTTCGATTTTAGACGTTTTGTCGAATTTCTAGAAAAATACTTGACAAATTATCCTGAAATTTTAGGGGTGTAAAGAGCATGTTACACCTTATATATTTCATCGAAGGTTTTGTCCCGAAAGCAAATAGGGGGCCAGCAACAACTTGAACAAAAAATGTTTGGGATATCCCTGTAAAAAATAATACTTGAAATGCGTTGAAACTGTAGTATATGATTAGGAGGCTTCTTTTACTATTCTGTGTCCATTTTTATAACAATAGCACGTATATTCATGGAGTTATGAAGATTTCTTTAAAAAAAATTGAAAAGTTTTCGTAAGACAATATTCGAGAAATGTTTTATTCTTGGTGATTTTTTCAATTGATCCAATTGTTTAGGAGATAGAGACCCTGAAAGTTTTTTGTTTATAACATGCAGAGTTTTCAACTTAATGCAATGCCATTTTCAGGAAACTTGACAATTTACAGTAGAGACAACAACCTGCAATCTTAATATAAAAATATTAAATATTTGATGAAATATGAGCATTTTTACTACAAAAAATGTTTAAATGCGCATGCGCAAGATTTACGAAAAGTTCTTTTAAATAATATCTTAGGAAAAAACTTACTATTGCTACGAAAAATGTTTGATTGTGATCCGTCGATCTGCTCGAATGAGAATGTTCGTATGTTCCGACATTGCAGGAGTCAGAGCTGTGCACGGCCGGCCAGCTCGCGGGAGATCAGACAGTTTTGCTTGACCTTGCGGCGATGATGACACACGCTTTGCCCAACGACTCACCGTGCTTTTGTCCACTGCCAGATCACCGTAGACATTCTGCAAGCGCCTATGAATATCTGAGATGCCTGGTTTTCCGCCAAAAGCAACTCAATCACTGCCCGTTGTTTGGAACGCACCTCCATTGTAGACGCCATTTTAACAGCTCAGTATAGCGCCATTTATTATCGAACGTCAATGAAACCTTACGAGACGAAGCGGAAATGTTTGAAAATGTTCAACAAGAAATGTCCATTTTTTTCAACCAAAATTGGCCGAGAAAAAAAATGTGTTGCATTACTTATTGAACTCCCCTCGTAGATAATGCCTATGTCCAATATTATTCAAATGTTTTAAAATAAAAATTGATAGTCAAAGATTTCATAGCCACATGAAACACACGCAACAAGTAAGAATATTCACGA
>JAHWFO010066449.1:713330-730693 GCA_023313115.1 Rhysida immarginata
ATTAGTTCGCGGGAGAAATTCATTAGTTAAAAAATTACCCCCCCCCCCCCACATGTGAGGGGGGCTACGGGGACGGGGTAACTTTGAATTCTTAAATAGGAACCCCTATTTTTAATGGTATGTTCAGATTGTACACAATATTCGAGAAATGTTTTATTCTTGGTGTTTTTTCTCAATTGATCCATCCGTTTAGGAGATAGAGGCCCTGAAAGTGTTGAACTTTAAAGTTTGAACCCAGTTTTATCGATGAAGACAAAGACATAGAGAGTGGGTCTTATAGACATTGTTATTTATTTATTTTTTTTTTTATTTTTTAGAAATTCAGACAGTGAGGTTCTTAAACTATATATTGACCATTTTTTTATGGAAATGGGGTAAGCCTTTTTAGAAAAATGAATTTTTTTTTTGAAAAAATGAAGAAACGGCTGAAACATTCATTACAAAACTCCAAATACAATATAAACGGCATGAAGAGCTTCCTCTTATTGAAAAATACAATTTTCTATTTGACGTAGAATACGTCTTATGTTTCGATACTGGGATGCCAGCTTAAATCGTGAATGTCACTAAAGTGTTGATCACGAAAACCTTAATAACGTCAAAACTATTAATGATAGAAAAATGAATGACATTGCATTCGATAGTATATAAAACAAAGCATGCTTTAGGCTTTCAGCGACTTCATGCTGACGTCATCGGCTGATGCAATCGAAGTACAAAGTTGGGTCAGAAAATCTGTTCTCTGGCGGAGATTAATTTAGTCTAGCTCCGGCTTCCGTTGCGATAGCACGACATTTAGGTGTCATTTGTTTTATCTTTTTGCGTTTTATAAAATAGCTTAAAAATTTAACCACAGTATTTAATAGTATCTAATATATCGGCCTTCGAATTGTGGAAATTTTGCAAAATTTTCCGAATTTCCAAGTTTATGCATAATAAACGCCAAAAAATTATAGAAAACGTCACAGGTAAACAGATTTAGAGATGCGGAATCCATGAAAACCCAAATGTCCGATGTTGAACGTCTACGGGCTCAGCATTAACGACTGAAAGTTGAGTCGTAGTGACGCCAAAGTGAACAATAGCCTGATACGAATGCGCCAATAACTTCCACTGCTCAGTTCGACGCAAATAATATAAACGTTTCAACACCGTGTGATAAAATCCAACCCATGGAGGTCTATAATGAGCCATAACCGTCAACATAAGCAGCATCTTCATCAAATGCGATTTATTACGGAGCGATATACAGGGTGAGGCATTTATCTTGAGACATCTGAATATCTCGGAAACTAAGCATTGTACGAAAAAATGTCCAAAATCAAAAGTGAATTATTTCGCGGGGAAAATTCATTAGTTAAAAAAATACCCCTCCCCCTTTGTGAGGGTGGCTGGGGGGAGGGGGTCACTTTGAAATCTTAAATAGAAACCCCTACTTTTAATGGTATATTCAGTTTGTACACAATATTTGAGAAATGTTTTATTTTCAGTGTTTTTTCAATTGATCCAACCGTTTAGGAGATAAGAGGCCCAGAAAGTGTGGAACTTTCAATGTTTTGAACCCAATTTTATCGATGAAGACAAAGAGATAGAGAGTGGGTCTTACAGACATTCCTATTCTACTTTTTAATGGTCTTTAAGAATCCGAAGTCAGAATTTCAAAAATTCAAAATTTTTTAGTGCAAAGTAAACTTTTGGGGGCAGCGGTCCTATGGAGACATTCTCTGTGTCTACTGAAAAATATTGGATTCTACATCAAAAAGAAAATTGTATTTTTAAATAAGAGGAAGCTCTTCAAGCCGTTTATATTGTGTTTGGAACTTTGAAATGAATGTTTCTGCCATTTCTTCATTTTTTTTTTAAAAAAAATTAATTTCTCTAAAAAGGCTTAGCCCATTTCCATAAAAAATGGTCAATGTATAGTTTAAGAACCCCACTGTCTAAATTTCTAAAAAATAAAAAAATAAATAAAAAAATAAAAAAAATTGACGGAGGGGGGGTGGTCTTGGGGGAGGGGATAGTAAATAACTCCAAAACGGCTCATCACAGCCAAACAAGTCATTTACAGAAAAAGTTCGCCTTAATGAGAGGAGTACGCACATTTCGAGTTTATTGAGTCTGGTTCGCTCGTTTGAACGCTACAACCATTTTTTAATTTTTAGAAAATAATTAATATCTCAAAAAAGGCTTACCCAATTGAGATAAAATACACGCCAAGGCACAATTTAAGGAATCCTCTAAGTAGGTATAATTTTTATTTGGTTCGGCTATTTGCCGTTTCAGAGGAGTTAGCTGCACAAAATTGGTCACATACGTACATACATACATACGTACAGACGAAAAAATTTTTTTTCAAAATTTCAACATATCTTTACGAATCATGGGTTTTTAAGTAGATTTAAGCAAAAAAAAATTTTGAGTTTCTGAAACGAAAACAAAGGCCTTCACTCTTAGAGGGTGGTAGGCCAATATATAAAAACATTAATTAATCAAGAACAATTGATGTATAAAACGAAAAGTAAATGATAAACAAACTACTAAAAAAACAGTAAATCTGATACAGAATTAAGAATAGGAAATACCGTATTTACTCGATTCTAAGGCGTCTTCGAATGTAAGGCACATGCTGATTTTTGAGACCATTTTTGAAAAAAAACATTATTCCTCGAATCCTAGGCGCACCAAAAATCAAAATCAACATGTTTTAATGCAATATGTACATATTTTTATTAAACAATATCAGCAAAATGACCTAAAAAAGTGCGCCTTAGAATCGAGTAAATAGGGTATGTCGAAATCGGTTTGGCATTTAAGGAGGAGATCTGGTGAAGAGTTCTTGGCTTTAAAAATTTCTATAGATTCCAGAATTGCAGTCTTGAATGGGTCTTTACAATAATGGAGAATGGACATCACTTCCTCTTGTTTCTTTGGTGCGTGTCCAGTAATGGCGAGATGGTTAGCATAAAGAGCATATGGCCTCTTACCGAAAGAATGATGACAAGTCCCATCATGCTAACCACCTCGCCATAACTGAACATGCACCATTAAAAGGTAGGTCGGTCAGAAATCTCTGTGAGAAAACTGTGACGTCATTTTAACGCGGTCAAGAACGCCAGTTAGTGCTGCTATGCCTAACCGGTTAGTCTAACCGTTCCGAGGGGGTCCGACATTCAAAGTAATGATGTACGAGATTTAAAAATCCCCAGATTTTTCAAGTGATTCTAAGATTTTGAAGTTTGTGGGATTTCTAAAGATTTGGGAGAGATTTCATAAATCTGTAAGATTAGACTACGTAACTCGGAAACTACTCGTTGAAATTCTATCAAATTTTAACGGTATGCACAGTTTTATGTACCCTACCATTCCCCCAAACTTCATTATCCTAAGTGTTATAGAACCTGAGTTATTAAATTGTTGATCTTAGTGGCGGCATTTTTATTTCTGTTCATATCTCGGTTATCGTTAAAATTCGAACCCATGTTCATATGAACTTTTTTGCTTAGAATCATCCATATTACCTCCTCTAAAAGTTTGTGAGAGGGTTTCAGACTCACCCTGTATATTTTACTTTTGTTATACTTGCATAATGTACTGTTTGTACAATTGTTTTTAACATTACAGGATATTTATCATATTAAAGACATTATTCCTGATTTAAATAGGTTGATACTGAATATTTAGAGAAACCTTTTTTAATATTAAGCGGAAACGTTATGAGGGCCGACCGAGAAAACCAGGAACAAAATATGCAATAGTGAAAACCTGGAACGAAATGAGAATTCGGGAGGAAATCGAGAGATCACTTTAGCGAACGAGAGCGATACACAATGACGAAACCACAGATTTTCCCATTTCTGCGAGCTTTTGTTAGATCTGAAGATAAGGAAAATATTTTTGCCGAGTTTTTTGCTTATTTTTTGCGGATCGTTGGGTGGCGCAGAGATCGAACGTCAGATTTCAGTCTTTAAAAATCTGCGATAATCTTTGAGATTTTTTTACGGATTTGTGAGATTTGTGGGACGGTGTACGAGATTTTTCCGTATGACGGACCCCTTGAACCGTTCTCACGGAGAAAAAGACGGCCCAGTGAGAAATTACGTCATCATTCTCTCATTATGTGGTGAGGGTTTTTGACCACAGCCTTATACATACAGGATATCTATTGTTGAACGGCTGTGTGCGCCAACCTGCGGCAAAATTTGTGATCATATTTTTGAAATTCTTTTAAGTTTAATTAATACCATTTGCTCTCAACGAGTTATAGCTCAAAGGTAAAGACGCTGGTTGTTAAACAAGACATCCAGCTATCCCAGGATCGAATCTCTTCGCCGGAGAAATAATTGAAGGACCGAATAAAAAAAACAACAACAACAAAGCAACACCGTTAAATTATTTTAAGAAATAGAAAGTAGAAGATACTGAAGGTGATCCGAAAGACAGAACGGGAGAGAGAAAGAGAGAAGCAGGCAAAGAAACACAAATTTTCAAAAGGAAAAATATGTATGCAAAAAAAACCTAAAAAAACACACCTTCACTCACACTTTTAGCCCCCCCAAAAAGCCCCTTCCAAACAGTCGCCCACTTCTAAAATCTTGGCTGCAGATGGCGCAATTTTCGTTTATGAGAAAACAAATCGCATTTGTTGCGCAAGAGAGTTTGCGAATCGGATTTTATAAAACATCCGGAAAATGTGGTAAATTTGATAATTGTCAAATTTTGCACACAAGGAGGATATTATATATAATCACCGGCTATTATGTATAATTCCGGATTCATCACATTTACCTTAGCATATTGTTCAATGTAACATTTTCATGTAAAACAGCAAACGCACGAAGTGTCACAATGGAAAATTTAATGAAATTAAACAAAATCATCCATCATCATCCTCCCCCCCCCCTCCATACATGAACTTTTCTGCCCGTTTTGCGAGTTTTACGCTGTTGTTTTCTTTACGCAAAGAGTGAATTTCTAATAAATCGACGACGCACTACAACATTGTAATTGGAATTTTATTCAAACCACTACCTGTCTTGGCTCAAAAATCAATTTTCGTAACTAATCAGCGCTTACACTAGGAGCGCTGGAAATATTTTTATTCTAGAGTCCCTATATTAAGACTATTAATATAGGGACTCTATTTTATTGAATCGGGAACGGGCTCCCTCATTCTGGTGTCGATACGATGGCGACTTCGACCTACGTATTTCATATCATAAACATCGTATCCTATTTCATAAACACCTGAGCTCTGATATTTCGGGATTTTTATAGATTTTTTTGATGTGCGCTCGTTTTTGAATGAAACTTTATATCCAAAGTCCTTTTTCCTATAGATGGACATGACTTTTTTGACTCTGGTACCTTTTGTTCTACAACAAGTATATGCAAATAACCAATGGAAAATACAGGGTTTTTCATAATTGGTGTCCCTTCTTTAGGTCCAAATAACGACTCAAGGGGAACAGATTGGGGGAAAATGAATATTGATTATTTGGTTTTAATGTCCCCTAATTCAGAATAAAAACATTTATCAGAAAAACTCATTAGAAACTTATTAGAACTTTATTACTTATTAGAAAACAGTACATTTGAAAATGAATGAGAATGAATGAGTCGTTACCCTGAAAAGCTAATAGTCTCATTCATTCTCATTAATTTTCCAAATGTAGGCCCTACTGTTTTCTAATAAGTCTCGTATGGTTTTTATCCACATCGGCTAGCCATACCTTTCACTTTACCCACTCGATAAAGGGGGCAGGGCATAAAATTTTTTCACCGGGTTTTTTGCTAAACCCACATTTTACAACTTTCTAAATAACACAAGGAGTCTAATCCCTATCCCTACAAAATTAAAATTTTCAAAATTTACCCCTTCACCCCCAGGGACGCGAAATGTTTTTATTCTGAATTAGGGGACATTAAAACCAAACAATCAATATTCATTTTCCCCCAATCTGTTCCCCTTGATTCATTATTTGGTCCTAAAGACGGGACACCAATTATGAAACACCCTGTATTCTGTTCATTATAGACGACTCTTTTAATACATGTAAGCATAAAAGTGTTAATTGAATCATATAACATACGGGATGTCCCAGAAAAGACTCCCTGAATAATTGCAGTAACCATCGCGACATTTGCAGGAGTAACTGCAGATTGCCTAGTGCCAACATTTCGCACTACGTACAGCACCATTTCTTTCAATACGTTACGTACAGCATCACCTGTTGGCAACATTTGTAACTAATTTATAACTAAATTTGAAACTTACGTATCAGATTTTTATGGCATTCGAAATAAACATACCACTTGTTTCATTCTTCTATCGAGCTCCGTTTCCGAGATATATTTACTTTTAAAATCAAGACGTCATTTGTCGGACACCCTGTATAATGAATATTTATTAAACACTGCTGGCACAAAAATGCAACACCTAGAAGGAATGGGTCGATTTATTTGAAATTTTGCACACATGTAGCATTGGTAGCATACAAGAAATGATTCAAATTGCAAGAAAATACGTCCAGAAGAACGTTTTATAGGGTGGCTCCCATGCCTCTCCTGGAGAAGAATGATTCCGACCAGATTTGCATGAAATCGTCGGTCTGGCATCTGCATTGTACTGGAACTTTGAGGTCGGATTGTGGGACTTTGAGAGACTGGGTGGTCTCATCGGCGTATCGCGGTGCAGATCGGTCGTAATGTTTCTGCAGAATTTTACCGTGCAGGCTCGATGTTGTCAGCAGTAGTTTACGAAAAGAACCCACTCACGTAAACCTGGTTCTGGACGCCCACGCACCACTTACCCACGCCAAGACCGTCGAATCGTACGAGAAGCTTTGAGCAACCGTACGGCATTCACAGCAGAGATAAGGCCCACAGTGGCACCAGCTTTGTCATGACGGACCATTGGTAACCGTTTGCTAGCTGCTGGACTGCGGGCACGGATCCCTTTAGCCAGACTCCTACTTCTGCAAGAACACTGTGCTGCGCGGTTGCAGTGGTGCCGCGAAAGAGCCGACTGAAGAGCCAACTGAAGGTCGGTGATCTTTAGTGATGAGAGTAGATTCTGCCTGTACCTAACGATGAACGTGTATTTGTGCGGCGAAGAGCAACAGAGCGTCATTTTCCACAGTGCATTCGTCCACGGTACACAGGTCCAACCCCTGGCGTAACGGTGTGAGGTGTGATCAGATGTAACTCGCGACCACCCTCAGTGTTTGTGGATAGAGCCCTGAACAGCATTCGGTATTTCCAGCAGGTTGTTGAATCTGTTCTTCTATTCTTCTTGCAACAGGAGGGTAACATGTTTTTCCAGCAGGATAACGCTCGTCCACACATGTGGCACTGCTTTCCTGGCTAGCACGATCTCCAGACTTATCGTTAATTGAGCATGTGTGGGACATGATGGGAAGTAACGTTCAAAGTGGGTGCACACCAGCTGCAACAATTCCACAATTGCGCCAGCATATTCAGGAGGCTTGGAACAACATACCCCAAGACGACATCCAGCATCTTTATGACCGTATGCATGCAAGAATCGAGGCCTGCATTCAAGCTCGAGACGGTTATACGATCTACTAATGTGGTCTATTGGGGCATGGGAGTGTGCCTATGAAGTCAATGAAAATGAACGGTGGCAGATAACATTTTTATAATCACTATATTGTTGGTCAAAGATGTTATCTATAGTTGTTTCAGTTCGGAGTTTTATTATCACTTCGTGAGCTTTCCTAGTAAGCGAGATTTGAGAAAGAGATTTCTAAATACAGAACCGCAGTCAGAGTCGATTTATTTTTGACTATGCAAGTGCAGTATATTCAAACAATATATTCCCAACATACATATACAACCTGGTGTGAAAATAGACAAATCAGCAAAAAATGCAAAACATGACATTTAAAAACTGTCCTTCACGTCATAATGATACAAACACTGGTGCAAAAGTCTGCAACAAACTTGCTTGTAAAATCCAAGTAATTTGTTTTTGACCAAATTATATATCTTCCACATAAATTGGTAAAAAAATACTGCTTCAGCTTAGTTTTCACTTTAATTTTTGTACCTTTCTGGATATTTAAAATACAAACAAAATATTAATTTGCAGTGAGTGACATCTTTATTCTAGTATTTTTAGTAGCGTTTTATACAATTGCAGAATGAATTTTTATTATATATGGAAGTAAATACATGTATTTTAAATTATGAAAAAAATGAAAGTTTTCATTCAATTTTCAAGTGACTGCCTTCTTCCAGATAACGGCACCCATACTTCCTTTGCTTTTAATGTAAAATCGATTGATATTTAGGTTAATTTCAAAACTTAAACCATGAAGAGTTACGAAAGTTACTTCAAAATTTGAAAACAGCTTAAATTTGATAAAATCTTCAAGGGGGAAAAAACGAAGATATCGACCACTTCCTTTTCTCCTTACTCATAAAAAATCGATTCCTTTAAATAAACAGCCGGTACTTGATAGAGAGTGGAAGAAAAATTAAAAAAAAATATAAATAGAAAACAGGTATAAATACTAGTTTATACAAAAATATTGGCTAATGTCTTTAATAATTAATTCATAAATTGGGGTTTCTATAATTTTTCATTGTAGAATCGTTCAAAATCTATTTGGAAAGAAAACCCTACATCGTAAGTCGGTAGATGTTGACATAAACTCATCCCCAGGAGGAAAAAACTGTAAAACACTTCTTTATACAAAGTTTTATTTTAATTTGATAGTAAGCACATGATAACTTTTCTGCGTGATTAAAATTCAGGGTGTTTATAATTAAATAGAGGACACGGAAATTGGTTGCATTTTGACCAAGTAATGTTTATTATAACTAGTCTGAAATCAGGTGAGTAAATATATCTGCAAACTACAAGCTTTTTCAATATTCCACAGTCTGTAATCTTATCATTATGATTGAACCATAACATCTTCTCAGTCTTTTTACTAACAATGTGATATATATATTTATCTTCTTATTGCATATTTTACAAGAGATATATGGAGAAACATGTAAGTATAGAAAAAGGTTTGCACTGATTTGTAATAGAGAGAGGATCCCAATGAACAGCCATTGTGTACATTTATTAAGTAAATTTCTTGTGTACATTTATTAAGTACCGAAAGGTGCTTTATGCTTTTGCCTCATCCATCCATCCGTAACTCGATTTTGTCGAGAAGTATTAAAGATTTTAAAAATCTATTTTCACCAATCGATATATATATGGGACAGAGCGCGGACAAGTTCGAAGATGGCCGAAATCGGCACAATGGCACTCGCTCTAATGGTACTATTATGATACCCCCAAGAAATTTTCAATGCTAAGATATACGAGTAACGATGAGCCTTGAAGGAATATAACGTTGTTAAGTACTGTTTCGCCAATTCATAAATTTAGGTCGAAGATGGTCGAAATGGTTCAGTGACACGTGTTCTTAAGTATCTATTATGATATCCCTTAGAAATTTTCAAAGGCTAAGGTATGGCATGTAATACATCAAACAACTTGTAACGACGAGTCACGAATGAATATAACGAGATGGTCGAAACTGGTCTAGTTGTACGTGATCTAATGATACCATGAAGGTCTCATTGGAAATTTTCAATGCCAAAATATGACGTGTAATAAATCAATTAATTCCTAGAAGCTAATCGATAATAAATATCATGTGTATACGTATGCAGTGATGCAAAATTGGTTCTCTACATCCGTTAAAAAGTAGTGTCGCCATTGCTGTCGCTCATTGCTCTTAGGCCTATTGATAATAATTATTATTCTCAGTATCTAATTGCTATTAGGCCTAATGTTAATAACTACTAATTGTTGGTAGGCCTATCATATCAATATTTAATTGCTTTCAAGTACAAATAGCTGTTAAGCTTAAAGTTATCAATAGGTGATTATTATTAGGCTAACATCATCAAAATCTAACGGCTACCAAATAGGCGTTAGGCCTACCGTTATCAAGACTTAATTCCTATCATTAGCAAATTTCTGTAGGCGTAATATTTTCAAAAGCAAATTACCATTAGGCATCATATATTAACAGCTAATTGTTGCCAAAACCAGGTCGTTGCATATCAAATGTCGGATTTCGAGGTGGGTTCCGCGCTTCAGCACGGTTTCCACGTTTAGTAGCAAGTACCCATAACAAAGTGGTACATTCCCAGAGATAAACCTATCAGCGACCAGCTGCCTGAAATTTGCATGTCTGCGGTGATATTTAATAGCGTTTGAACCCAAGCGAAGATAGTCATGACTTCATACGAATTACGTGTGATAATGCATTACGAATTCAGGTTGAATCACACTGCATCAACGCCTCTCGAAACATCAATAAGGTATTCAGTATAGGCACCATAAACGAACGTACTGTCCAACGTTGGTTTCGAAAATTCCGAGCGGGAGTGACGGACCTGGCAAATGAGCCACGCGGCAGACCGCCCAACGTGTTGAATGACGCTGATCTGAAACGATTTGTTGAAGAGGACCCGTCAAAAACTGTTCGAGACCTTGCAGGGGATCATGCTGTATCAGCGTCGACTGTCAGAAGACACCTTAGGAACATTGGCAAGATGAAAAAGCTGGACAAATGGGTCCCACATGAACTTACGGAAAACCGAAAAGAGCGTCGATTGGAGGTGTGTACGGAATTGCTTTTACGCCACGAAGAAGCGGGGATTCTTGATCGCATTGCCACCTGCGACGAGAAGTGGCTCCTATACGACAATAGGAAACGGTCAGCACAGTGGCTGGATGCTGATGAACCCCTGCGACAGTTCCGTAAACCCCCGTTGCACCCCAGGAACGACCAGGAAGATCCGAGGTTACAGGTTGGTGGAACATCCGTGGTGTAGTGCATTACAGCTTCCTGCAGCAGAGGGAGACGATCACCGCTGCGACACCTACTGTCATGAACTGCATCGTATGCACACAAAACTGTGTCAGCAACAACCTGCACTTGTGTATCGCAAAGGCATCCTTCTGCTGCATGACAACGCGCATCCGCACGTTGCACGAACGACCGTGCAGGTACTACAGGCTCTGGGCTACGAGGTTCTTCCACACCCCGCTTACTCTCCGGACCTCTCCCATACCGACTACAATCTTTTCCAGAGCCTGGACAATTTTCTCCGGAGGAAAACATTCCTAACCCAAGCAGACGTCGAAAACGCATTTCAGGAGTTTATTGAGTCCCATGACCATGGATTCTATCGGAGAGGGCTCGAGAAGCTGCCAAGAAGAGTTGCGATGGGGGTTATTTCGAATAGCACGTGTGAAGGTGTCCTTTCTAGAGGGCCATTAAAGATGACCTCTGCAATCTGAACATTTGATATGCAACGACCTGATAGCATAAAAAGTCAAAACATGCAACTCGAGATCGGTCAATAAAATTTGTTCACAATGACAATAGGAATTTTCTGTGCCAAAAACGATAAACATTTTTCACGATCCTAATTCTGCAAATCTCAGAGATATACGATATAGTTTTTGATAATCATGACTCATTGATAAGCACATGCATGTTCAAACTAACTGTTAGTAACGCTAGCTGCTCTTTTTTATAGTCCTGTCATTTATAATCTATATGTGAAACAGATTGTATATACAGAATGACCCAAAAGAGGAATGATCGTGTTTAAAACTGAAAATTCGCACACGATAACAGATAAAAAGTTTCTGAAATGAAGTCGGATTTTTTTCAATTTATTTTAATTTTAAAATTCGAATTCCAGAAAAAAATTAATGCTAGAATTGTTCGGTGTTGTCGGGTTACAGACATCACCGTAACGAAATTGTAGTCATAGAAATGCTGTCATTAATCGAGAACGCCTTCTTAGTTAAACTTTATTATCAGAATAAGAAAAGTGCGTGTGCGGCATTGCGGGCATATCGACGCCTCAACCAATGAAGACACTACTCATCCGCAATATACCGCTTCGTGTGAATTTGTTTTACTTTATTCGGATGAGTTGCCGCCAAACGTGCAGGCCGTTGATAATGCAATTACACGCAATCCGGAAAATCGGTCCGCAAAACACAAGAAAACCTAACAAATTCCTAACCTCACACCTTATTCTCCTGCAGGAATAACTAAAATAAATGTCACCGTTTGTCTGCTGTTGCGTTATAAATACCACCAGCCCTTTTTTAGGATACCCTGTATAAACAATTAAATAACCATGGACACGGATACTGATGTTTCCTATGCGTGCCCTTTAATTGTAGGCCATGTAAGAGAGATATCGAGTGTGTATAAAAGATGCATACACAAAGAAACATAGCAAGTATTTATATTTTCAATACGAGAAAATATACTTCAATTAATACGAACATGGATTCTTTAATAAAGCTGCATGTCTGATAAAAAATAGCTCCATGCCTTGCAAAACCTAGAAACTACGAAGGCGATAGCAATTTGCGAGATACTCAAGTGAGCTATCATCTGATGAAAACTTGGAATGTTTTCTAGCAGACAGTGCCTCATTTTTCAGTGTAGTTACCACCCCATGTTCATACACTTGCGCCAACGTTGGACATGTCCTTACATTTCGTTGGCGAAGCAATCGGGCATCTATTGCCGGCAGCCGTGATACACTTGCTTTCATCTCCTCTTCATTGGTCTGTCATACTGACACTTCAGATATCCCTTCAGATGTTACGGGTCGTCCACTGGGGATCTGGTCATGCAGGATTGTTTTGCCTGAAGTTCTCACATTCGTAAATACGTTGATGTAGACGACAACCACTGGTCGATGAATGTCTATGTGTGTACAACTTTGCGCGGTGAGAAATTCAATCGCAGCACGATGCTTCAACCGAACGTCCATGTACGTGAGATGTGAGATACTCTAGACGTTTTTAGCCAAGAACGCGGCGCGCATCCCTCTAAATTTGTTTAACTTCTTTCAATTATTTCACTCTATCATATGGTCGCATGTAAGATTTGAACGTGCCACGTTGCATCGTTTTCGCGTGGCCCAATTCTAAAGGTTCGCGCACTGGCAGAGACGTAAAACACAATGGAGGTGAATCAGCAAGCTTGGCGTGCTATGATTTTCTAGGATTATTTCAAAGGCTTAGAAATATCGGATTGAATTGAAAGTTTACAACAGACATTTCCTGGTAGAGCTCCGAGTAAAGTCACAGTTTCGTCCTGGTATCTTGAGTTTAAGAGGGAAAGACGGTCACTTGAAGACGAACCTCGCAATGGACGGCCAGCCGATACAGTTACGTCGGAAAACATTCATGCTGTGTCGGATATGATCGCGAATGACAATCGTATAACCTATTACCGGATTGAGGCCATCCTGGGCATCGGATCATCAGCGGCTAAAACATTCTAGCATGAACACCCGCAACTCATGAAGGTTTCATCATAATGGATTCCTAATTTTTTGACCCAAGAACAGAAAGCCGCCCGTGTGCGATGCCAAGAAATGATCGAAAGGTTCAACAACGGGGCATCAAAACACGACATCTGCACAGGTGACGAAACATGCTCTATCATTATCACGCGGAAACTAATTTATAGTCCAAACAGTGGCTCCCCAAAGGGCTAGAACCACTACAGAAATGCAAACGTTCTCGGAGTGCTTGAAGGTGATGGTGGCAATTTTCTTCTATTCTACTGGCCTTTTGTGTACCGTTATGCTTGAAAACAAAAAGACGGTTACAGCAGGGCGCTCTTTGACATCCACTAGAAAAATGGAAGGAGAAGCGTCCGAAGTCTGGTACAAGAGGTTTGTTGTGGCATCTGGGACAACTCATGCCACCGTTAAGACAGCTGAGGTTTTCTGTGAGAATTGGGTTAATACGTTGACGCATCCCTCATATTCTTCAGACTTAGCACCTTGAGATTTCTTTTTGTTCCCCACAATCAAGAGGAATCTCAGAGGGTTCCATTTCGACAATAACGATGACGTCCTAGCAGCGCAAATCGACTATATTTTGGAGCTCACTGATTCAGGAGGATGAAATTTTGTATAGAAGCCGAGGGAAAGTATTTCGAAAAGTACTAAAAGAATGGTCTTCGTTAGATGTCGTGAAGGCTTTCCTTAGACATAGCGAAATGCGTTTCGTATTGGGAGACTACTAGTGAATATCCATATTAAAAAGTAAAGCTTTAAAAACCCAAAATATGTGCGTTTTGAAATTTTCTGAATAATAATTCAGAATAACGGGAACCTGAATAAAAAATATCCCAGCTTGTAATTCCGCATCTTCAGCATCGCTTCCTCCTTTACTTGTGTCATCTCATCCATCTCTTCCTCATTTACTTCCTCATGAATTTAAAAACTAGTCTATGGTCGTATTTTACTATTAAAAATTTCAATTGAGTATGTCCGCTTATTTTCACATCAAGGTAGAATAGCTAAAATGCCCGGCCAAAAAATTAGAACCATCGATTTTAATATACTGTAGAGCCTCCGTTACTCTGAATGATATCAAGTATACCGATAGGCATTGATTCTACGAGGTGCAGGTCAAGTGATGCCCATGCATTCTTCAAAGAGATTTTAAGCTGGCTGTAAAGTTAACGGAAGAAGATACTATTGACAGATGCGTCTCTCCAACAAATCTCAAACATGCTCTATTGGGTTAGAATCCTGACTCTGTGGAGGCCAGGGTAGATGGTTAAGTCACTGTGCAATAGAGAACCAACCCTGAACATTCTTGCACGACGGACCGTTACATTGTCATCCATAAAGGATCCGTCAGAAGCAGAGAAAAAGTGCAACATCGTAGGATGGCCTTGATCCGCAACAACGCTTAGGTACTTATCAAGAAATATCAATGGGCCTGTATCGAACCAACAAAACATACTCCTTACTTTGATCCTCCCAGAAGTACCTTGAGCTGTTGAGATGGGTTCATGGTTTCATGGGCCTGCCTCTACGCTCTCTGTCGGCCATCAGTACAGAATAACATGTACCCTTGCTAGTCCGAGCACATTACTCATCTTTTGTCCAGCCATGCCGCTCTTTACTTAGGCGAACTTTTCGGTTCTTCGCTGAAATGACAGGCTTCCGCACAGGCGCTCGGCTCGCCATTCTCTATTCTCTTCATTGAAATATTTCGTCAATAGTTGCACAGTAGATTTTGGTTAAGCTTTCTGAGAACTGTTGATATGGTTCTGCGTGATTGATTTCGGTCCATACTGTAAACATTGCGGCAAACAATGCGGTTTCTGCTTCCTTGAATTAAACACTGTAGAGATCTCACTTTTCGAGGTAACGACCAGCTAGCCGGGCTTCCACAATAACGTCTTATTCGAAATCAAATAGGTTTCGTTTTTCTCATTCTATTACCGACACTACTCACGTGTCCCAGATAATTTTCCATATTTTATATGTATAGTGCGTGGCATTTACATTTACATATTTTATGATTGGCCAAGCAGCGAACATTAACGTAGAGAATTCATGTCAGTTAAACAAAAACTTCCGCAAAATTTTTTAAATCATGAGTTGAAGTCACGTTTAATTTTCTACACAATGACTGACGCGTCGAAATTTAATTAATAATAATAAGTACACTTGGAATAAAGTTTTCTTTGACTATATTCTTAAAGTAATTAATTATTTTTTATTTTACGAGCGGAAAATATTTGCACGCCGACAAACTTGAAACTTCAAAGATATTAATACCCATAATGAACTGCGTTGGTTATGCTCAACACTTAAAGCTCGTTGCTCTAAGCGTCTTAGTCATGAAATGAGTGAAGTGGTGGTCACACACTGTCATCTATAAGATCACTCTTAGCAAGTGATTTACTCTTCACTTGTCTCAATAACTGCCGTAAAAGGTCTCTCGACCTTTTTGGCAATTAAAAACCGCTGAAAAGCATCCTTAAATCTTTTCTGTTGGAACCACTTTAGGGTTTTAGCAATTCCAAGGTAAGCTACTCTTCTTCTATGTTATTAGAGAGACGAGTTTTCGTAATTAATATACACAAGCAAAAATACTTGAAGGAAATGTGTATATAGAGCACACGTTGCAGGATAGTTTAATAAATGTTTTGGAGTTCGTTCTTTCTACTCTTAATTTCCGCCCTTAACAGTGATCAACAACGATTTTGTTCATTGCACCGTGTTTGGCAATTCTTAATAATACGTACTTTGTGCTTAGTTTTTGTTTAAATCAGTTTCAGCTTTTTTTACAAACCTTCTAGATATGCTGGCCAATGAATGAGAGACGTCTGTAAAACGTATGCAAATTGTTTTAATCCGTTTTTATGCAAAATATATTGAGGTCATGTGATTTATTTGAACCGAGAGCGTTGAGGCGCAGATCTTGTTCTTGGGATGTTTGTGTTTTCCTATACTAACAGATTGGGAAACCAAGCTTGGCCACAAGTAAGTTGATTCCCTGGTATGCTAAATTTCAAGTAGTTGCAAAGAATGTTTAAAATTGTCGATAGCGGAATACTATAAGCAAAAAAAGAAACAAGGCGTGTCTCATAATTATAAACACACTATCAAAATGCCAATTTCCAGACAAACTAGGGTTACTTTTACACCATATTAAACTATAAACATCATAAAGCAGAACAAAATCATTTTAAACATTTCTGAGGGGTTTAGTGAGCAATGTATACAGAAAGCAAACAAAAGAGAAAAAAAAAACAAAATTCACTGTCCCATATTTTTAACACATTTCATTTAATTTAAAACTGAAAATGGAACGTTTCAGCACATAAATAAGTTACATAAAAGAGGTCCCCAAACATAACGGTTAAGCTCACTCACTCTAATGGACGACTTACTGAAAACTTAATGGAAGACAGTCTATACTTAAAGCGCATATCACAGCAACCCTTAAGAATATGAGAGAAAAAAGAAAATTCATCTCTGCATCTTACAATCAGACATTTGGTTAAGGGTCTACAGGAAATACTTAAAGAATATAACCTCGATCTTGCCTATAAAAACCCAAACACCTTAAAGCTTAAAGATTTTTCTATCGAAAAATGGAAGGAAAAATTCTGCAACCTGGGTTCAAACCAGGAACCTCGGCTGTCATGGCCGACGCCTCTACCAGTTGGCCTATCGCAGACACCCGGACAGTCATGCTGTCTCAAAGTGTCTTAAAGATAACCAACTTGTCATGGTTGAAAGCCCATTAGGAGGCGGGCACCTGGCTCACAGATCGAGAATCTCCCCTATCCAACCATTAGAAAGTTTGTGGAACTCACAGATATAAATTAAATAATAAATGATATTATAATTGGAGATAAGCCTACCAAGCATCAGGTAAAGATTTTTCCTTCCATTTTTCGATAGAAAAATCTTTACCTGATGCTTGGTAGGCTTATCTCCAGTTATAATATCATTTATTATTTAATTTA
>JAHWFO010066449.1:737378-748621 GCA_023313115.1 Rhysida immarginata
AAGAAGGCTCCAGGAAAAGACAAGGTGAGTAATAACGCCCTTATGAATCTTCCAAAGAACTTTATTGACTTTCTCACCAATATCATTAGCGACTGCTGGAAATTTTCTTACTTCCCTGTGGCTTGGAAGAAATCTATTGTGTTGAGTATCCCCAAGCAGGGGCAAAATCCTGCAATTCCCGCGAGCTACCGACCTATTAGCTTGCTACCCTCGATGTCCAAGGTGTTGGAGAGAACGATCCTCGTCAGATTCCAAGATCACTGTCTAGCAAATGACCTTTTTCGGGAAGAGCAGTTTGGCTTTCGTGCTGCCCACTCTTGTCCGATGCAGATATGGAGGCTCGTTGAAGACCTGACCACCCCCCTGAACCTATCCAGGTACTGTGGGGTGGTATTTCTCGATGTCAGTAAAGCTTTTGACCAAGTGTGGCATGAGGGCCTTTACTACAAA
The DNA here is from genome assembly GCA_023313115.1 of Rhysida immarginata. NCBI lineage: Eukaryota > Metazoa > Arthropoda > Chilopoda > Scolopendromorpha > Scolopendridae > Rhysida > Rhysida immarginata. Next base: position 737,829 of record JAHWFO010066449.1, read on the forward strand.
ATGATCAGAGACGGGTTCCCTGCCGATTTGATTTTGATGGTGAAATCCTTTCTTGACGGCATATCCTATCAAGCCAAAGTTGGAGAAAATCTTTCCACACCCCGTGTTGTAAAGGCCGGTGTCCCTCAGGGTTCTGTCCTCGGGCCTGTGCTATTTAATTACTTTGTACATGATTTCCCGAAACCCGATAATTGTAATCTGTATTTTTATGCGGATGACACTGCCATTATGACATGGGCACACCAGCCGGCTCACGTTATCACTCGGCTGCAGTGCGCCTTGAAGCAGTTCGAAGACTGGTTTAACTGCTGGAAGTTGAACCTGAACGTCGGAAAGTGCAAGGCTTTGTACCTCAATAGGAAGCTCAAGCATCCCCCAGATTCTCTTGTTCTGTTCAATAAGAAACTGGACTGGGTGGACAACTACAAGTACCTGGGAATTATCATTGACTCAAGACTCTCATGGAACCAGCATATGTCCTATGCTCTGAACAAAGCGAAGAGGGCTAAGTACAGTATCATAGCTCTTATGGGTCGCAACAGCGCCCTCAGCATTGACAACAAGCTACTTCTGTACAAAACGATTATCCGGACCATACTCCTCTATGGCATGCCTGCGTGGGCGACTATCTGTAAAAGCAGATGGAGTGAACTACAGTCATTCCAGAATGTTACCCTGAGGACCATTGCCCAGCTGGACAGAAGGACGGTGAAAAACCAATCCATCCACCTCGATTTAAACATGGCCCATATCGGTAAGTTTATACAGGATCTCCTTTTGATTATGATACAGAAGATGAAGACTCACGACAATAAGCTTGTGAAAGGGATACTGGAGAACTCAATGAATATGAACTGGCATACGAAGTATCGTAAACCGAGGCACGTTCTTGACATCAATTTTGAAGATATTAGCAAAGTCTCTTTCCCAGACTACTGGAAGATGTGATAATCTTATTTCTCCTTGTATTTTTTATTTCGTTTGTTTTTTGTTTCTGGCAATCGTCAATCTTATTTTCTTTTTTGTATAATATGGAAGACCGCTTGGGTTGGTTAGGCTTCTTGACTACCTCAGTGTATTTCCTTTGGAGTTTATTCTGGTTAGATGAGCTTTGTGAAAGCGCTGCTTTCGTCCCATCCTAACGAATGTACACTTCACTGTTCGATTGTCGATTGTCTTGTTGTGTATCCTTGAAGAAGCCGGGAATAAATGGCGAAACTAGTCGATAATCCTGTTGTCCATCTTTTATACGGCAAAGCCACCACTCACTTCGCAAATGCAGTAGTTTCCACTTAATCGGGACACATCGGGACTAGCGGATTTTGCCGTGTTATACGAAGTGCTACATAAATTAATGCATTTTATTAAAAATGATATATAAATATAAACTACATTTCATATAAGCAAGAAAGTCTATACTGATATATTTTCAAAATAATTCAGATCCAAATACCGTCTAACCCCGTTATAAGTAACCGCTTAATACGTTTAACATGAGTGATTTTTGTTTGTTTATTTTACTGTTTACTTATGGCACTATTACTGCAATAAGAACTTTACGTCATTTAAAACTATAAACTTCCTGGTTCATTTGCTAGTTAAAGACTACACATGTAGAATACTGGATAAGATTAAATTGTAAGACAAAAACCAATGAAAATCAGACAAGAACTACATTCTTAACATAAACAACCAGCAAGGAGATTTGAAAGGTTTCATAAACCATTCAACCCGAAATCCTAATTGCCCCTTTTTGGTTGCTCTGATTAGCAAACAATGATTTCACTGCAAGCTCCGAAGATAGTCGGAGGAGAGGACAAATGTCGCAAATAAACAGCATGCGTCCAAATTAAGGGAAGTAAAACATGTTTTTTCGGTTCTGTTCAGGAAACGTAGTTGTTGAATTCTATTAAGAAATATTAGGAGGACTGATATATCTTACTACTTGAATGCTGCCAGGTTTGTGTTACCCTTTAAGTCATGTAGCCTAATATTTAAAATACTTTACCTCCAAATACTCAGTTCACAGTCTTTTCATCTGTATAATATTGACCCTAAAGATTTGAGACACCTTGTATTTGATTTAGATAGACAGATAGATAAATAGATGTACCTTTGATTTATTTTATGTAATGCCTTATGCTAAATTGTTTTGTGCGTATTTTATGCAACAAATCCGTTTTGTTATGTTTCAAGATATATATTTAAATGTTTCTAACAGGAAGAGGTTTGCAAAATAAAACATACCTCATCTCAGAAACTCATAACAAATGTTTAAAATGTCCTCTTCCGCTCCTCTGCATTAGAATTTCCGTTGCATAAACCAATTGTTTTCAGGTGGCCCCATAGATAAAAATAAAAATTAGGCCATGGAACTAATCCTCCCCTACCTATCTATCTGCCATGACAGATATCATCCAGTGCATCTCGAACAATGAGACTAAATGGGCTGGATCCCCATCATGTATAAACCATATGGTTCTTTTTATCTGCAGGGACACATCCTGTAGCAAGTCTGGAAGAATATTCACAAATGTACGCAAATGATAAATGTAAACAAGTCTCCATGGCAACACAGCGCCGTCTAGTTTGTTGCAAACTTCCATTGATGGGTTATATCTCAAACCACGTTTAACGTAAATTTCCATTAATAACTCAAAATCTAATGATTTTCGGACATATACAGTGAAACCTGTTTAAGCCGGAATCTGTATAAGACGGAACCTGTGTTTCGCGGAAAATGTTTTTTTTTTGGTCCCGGCAAAATGCCTATTCGCTACTTTCAGTGAATATAGAGGGAGCTGCAATTTTTGAAAAATGGCGGCGAAAGTAGGACCCGCCTCACCATCCGTTTTCCATCAACATTCTTTGAATATTATACTGTGTGATATTTTTTCGTATGATGGTATATTTTTCAAGTGGTTGATGTGGCAAGCACCTGCTAGGAATAGCACTTGATTTCAATTTTCGTTTTAATGTTGGCATATTTAAAAAATTTTATTTCTTAGTTGGAAAGTTATTAGTTGATTAAAGATGAAAAAGTAGATTCGAAATGAAAATTGTTCCTAATAATAAACGACCTAATTTTTTGCTTATTAATGACCCACAAACAAAACAGTGTTATCAAACTAATGCAGCTAACAATAGAAATAGTGATTTTAACGTAAAATTACATGCATGTAAACGTATTGTACGAGAAACAAACTTTTAAAAACGAATTTTGAATATTATTTCATTTTAGTAGTAGTATATGTTAAAATAGGCAAATATTTTTCCATCTTTTACCCTACCGTTGCAAATTTCTGCTTACACGGTGATGATGGAAAAAAATTGTGTTGGTAATATGGCATCTGTGGCTTTTCCTCCCCATGGTAAGTTTTTACTTCCCAACTTTTTCTAATGGCTTTATTTTTTTGGGAAAAATGTAATCTTACTGCATGTAACATCCGTTTTGATGTGCAGCCTTACACATGGCAGTATTTGTTACTTTTTCCTTTCATTTCTTTCGCTGCAACAACGTGTTGAGCCTTATTTAAACTACGGCGAATCCTAATTGGCTCCGTTCAAGTAAATGCCACAAGGGCGGCGCCACCTAAACTGAAAGTAGCGAATAGAAACCATTCTGTATAAGACGGAATCTGTCCAACGCGGAAACGGAATGGTAAAAACAAGCTCAAGTCGGAAACTGAAAGTGAGAGTTTTAATGCATTAAAGCGAAGTGAAACGTGAGCTGAGCAAGCACATGCGTTTACTTGTATTGTTTCATCAGTCAGCGATAAAATGTCAGCAGTAAAAAAAAAAAAAAAAAAAAAAAAAGAACAAAAACATGCACTGGACGTGCAAACGAAAATCAAAGCAAAAAAAATTCAAAAATCTGTAGAAGCCGGAAACCTGTCTAAGCCGGAATTTTTTTTTGGTCCCAGTCGATTCCGGCTTAAGCTGGTTTCACTGTAAATGGTTGATGTTTCTTGCTTTGGTGTGCGGAACCCACCCTGCAAGCTTGTAAACATTTTTGATACCGCCGAATTTAAGGCTACAATTTATCTACACCTAATGAATTTAATTCAAGCCTGATGATTTCTTGTTGTTCATACGCTCATGGATTCTTAACACCGCCGGGTGACAGTAAAACAAATACGAAGGCCAGAGCAGAAAAGTGTAGCTGTAGAATCGGTGTCAGTTTTAAAGGGTAACAAGTCTGGGTAATTTGACATGTTTTTTTTGTGCTAAAATTATAAAGGACTTTGAAAAATTTTTTCAAATATCACTATTATGTTAGGAGTTATTTAATTTCAAAGGATTAACGCCTACGTCATCACACTTGATCGCCTGACGTCAAAGGCGATTGGGCTGCTCTCTCTCGCACTGGTTAGTGTTAATCAGTTTCTTTTCACTGCTATTCATCGCCTCACTGTGTCAATTTGTCAATTTTACTGTTTTTTGACAGCAATTATCAAAAGAAAGACATATCGGCAGTACTGAATGGAAAAGGAAAATCGCGGGAAAGGTTGATCCCTACTGGCCAGAAACAGCAAAATCCTCAACTTCCACACGCCAAACACCATAGTTCATTCGAAAGGTCAAACATCTTGTCCGATGTAATAATTCAGCATATTATTTAAAAAAAATAAAATAAGCTAATGCCACGACACGTCCCAGACAGTAAGAGGAACTGTCGGAGGCTCAAAGATGGTTACCTCACAGAAGAACGATGGAAGTACGTTGTCACTTTGGATGAAGCCTACGTCTACCTCCACGATTGCAACAAACCCCGCGCGAAGTTCTACCGTCCACGTGACAAAGCCTCCAGCCATAAGTCTAATTCGGTCGTTCAATTTATGTTGGATTTGAAAGCTGAAACTGAATTCACGTTATACCTTTTCATGATATCCCTATGAAGTCACCAGATACCCTTTCATGATATCTCTATGAAGTCACCAGATACATCCCCAATGGATTTCTGTGGAGTTGGATTATTCAAACGAGCCTTTGCTCCACACGGTCCAACAACCATTGCGGGTCTTTGGAAAGGCTGCATACAGGAATGGAAAAACATCAGCTTCGCCGTTCTGCAGACATTTCATATACAGTGGAAGATACGATGCAGGGCAATAGTCTACAACCAGAGTCACCAAATAGACTGCGAACGTTGATGAGACAGAGGTTTTCTTCGTAAATTTTCTCCTCCAAATCGTTATCATAGATCATATTCAACCTTCTGAAATCGTATTTATCTTTAATTAAAATTCACTTTGAAAAATAACATATGTATTCGGTAACCGTTTATAATTAAAAGATATTTATTTTATTAGCCATTTTTACAATACCTTTTTAACATTGATAGAGTTGAGGTTCTTGTATTAATGAATTATTATAAATAATGGCCTTATAAGTAACACTTGATAAGTATTCTACATGTTTCGGCCAGAGGCCATCATGAGGAATAAGTTGAAAAAAATATTTAGATGGGTTGGGGATAGGATGTATTGTCGTAGGGGGAGGTTAGAGCTTGGGGAAAAAGAGGTTATGGGTTGGTAACTGTAGGGGTCATTTGTGAGCGAGCAGGAGTAAAGAAACTGACCAACTAATAAGGGTAATGAGTTACGGGCTATGAAAAAGCCCTAACCCCTCCCAGATAATCATCCCAATCCCAACCAATCGTCTGAAAAAAATATATAGTTTCAGTATTTTTTCATTTTATATTATTGCTCATGATAGCCTCTGCCTGAAACATGTAGAATAAACAGCCTTTTATCAAGTATTGTGACTCAGTGGTTGCGTGATCGCCTCTGATGCCCGAGGACGCGGGTTCGACCCCGGCCGAGGACGACGAGGATTTTTCAGGGGAAAATCCTGAGATCACGCACTTCCTTCGGAAGGGAAGTAAAGCCATTGGTCCCGTGTAGTCGTTTGCCGGCTGCACGTTAAAGAACCCTTGCGAGGCCAAATTTGCGGCCCATATAACGCCGTCCTGAAATGACCATAGCAGTTGAAAAGGACGTTAATACCAAACAAACCAACCAATCTATCAAGGCAATTTTTTTGTTTGAAACGATTTCCACTCTAATATGTCAAATTAATGCATTTTTTTCCTGGAGAATCCAAATCTGGAATAAAAAATGGAGTTCCCATTTAAGATTTATTGATCTGATGCGTAGTTTTCGAGATATTTTAATGGCTTCACTTAAATCGACTACCCTATATAAAAGGGGAAAACTAGGACAGATTTAGAAGTCGAAGATATTTCCTTTCTTTTTTTTTGCATGCAATTTATATGATATCAAAAATTTCTTTATTTGTAGAATTAGAAAATTTATTGATTAAAAAACATTTCTTTGTTCCGATTCAAAAATAGTTCTCTCCTATATATCTGTGTTGTCTTAAATTAATGAATAAGAGATTAATAAAAACAATAATTATCTATCCAGGATTGATTAGGTTTTATTAAAGAAATTAGACTTTGTGTGATACTATTTATTTTTCTCATGAACAAAAAAATTCAAAGTTAAACGTCCTGCATTCTAATCCATAATGCATCAGTATTTTAAATGCAATGTACTACGTAATAGGCGAAATATATTCGACCTATGTATGTTATATAAGTTATATAATCAGTTTTATTTATCCAACACTTTTTTGAGTTTATGTCCTTACGAGTTCCCAGAATGTGTACCAAATCATCAGATATATTTTATTTACCTTTTTCTCGAAAAACTCTTATAAATTATCTACCTTTTTATCGTTTGTGTAATCTTGCAAATTCACGTTCTGAAGTAATTGATTTAAATTATTGAATTTATCTGAATTTAAGTCTTCTATATGGGAAAATATTTATATTTTTTAATCATTTTTGTTAATCCATTTTTTTTTAATATAAGTATGTTATTTTTCTTTATGAATCCGTAAATGAATCCGATTATGCTTCTGGCCAAGCCAACCTTCGCTTTCCAATACTTGCTTGTATCTTTGATGTGTTCAGAATACAAGCCAAAGAAACGCTCTTCGGGCTTGCTCGTTCGAATGACTTTCCCGCGGTCGGCGTCATCATCGATTCGTTCCCGATGAAAAAGCTAGGGAATGGAGGCACAAAGACAGTGTTCTTCACGAACCCCGACAAGAAGTCACACGGGATTAAATCCAAGAATTGGGATGGCCATACCATTACACCAGAATCTTCTTTTTCTTTGCATCCTATCCTGAATGCCATATTTGCTACTGTACCCCCTGTAATTTCATAAATTTGTAAGCTGTTATTGGGCCTCTGGCCTGTTGCTTGCTTAAATAAATAAATAAATAATAGGGAGAAATATCAAAACATAAACATTGAATATCCGCCATCTTTTGAGGGCATCGAGACCCATGGCTGCCATGGCTCTCAACTTATTCCATTGTTATGCAAACATCCAAACACGCAACAACTCGTTACCATCGTTATACAATAACAAGTCGGGCAAAAACGGCGCACATCGATGAGTAGCAGTATAGGATTGCCTTCCTCTTGCCCTCAAAAAATGGCAGCTGTACCCATCATTCAATGCGAAGATATTTTCCCCTATACCGGGATGATAGGAAATGTGAAAGAATAGTATTAAACAATCCAACTAGGCAGAATTTTTGTTGTTTTTTTTAATCGGAATAATTAAAAATAGGATTGACAAGACAAAGTAAATGTAAGATGTACATGTAAATTAATTTTTTTTTGCTACATTTTTCTTACGCATTTGTAGGATTCTGTGAATTGTGTAACGTTTGTCATAAACAAAACGTCGACAACAAGGCACAAGTTCTTAAAGGTGTCATCCTTACAAATTTTGGAATAGTCACCTGGAATTAAGTATTTTCGATAAAAATACTTACATATACAGTCCGTCCCAAAAAATTACGAACATTGGTTTTTTCTGTGTAATGGAAAGAATTCAACAAATTTTTAATATAGATTATTGTTACTCTATAAGATAGGAAATCATTTCAATGCTGCTATATGTTTAACAATCAGATCACATAAGAAAACATCCGAAAAAAAAGAAACAGGCGTTTTTGTTGTCCCAAAAAATTATGAACATAGTATGAAAAACGTCAAACAATACAAAGAACGTATAAATTAATAATCAATAAACTTGCCATTTCTTTTAATCACTTCAAAAATATGATGTTTTATTGATTCAATAAGTTTGCGCAAGTTCAGAAGTGGAATTTCCTCCCATGACTTTAGAACGGCCGTCTTAAGGTCCTGAACGGAATCAAATTGACGTCCATCCTTATAAACAGCCCTAACCAAGATTCCCCACACATTCTCGATTGGGTTTAAATCAGCACTCAATGACGGTCATTCTAAAACAGGGATGTGGTTTTGATTAAGCCATTGTTTTGTCGATGCTGATGCATGAATTGGAGCATTGTCTTGTTGAAAAATGTAATGCTCTCCACCGATACGGACAGCGTGTGGGAGTAAATGTTCGTTAAGCATCTCTTGATATGCCGTAGAATTCATTCTGCCATTGATGATTGCAAGTGATGACTTTCCGTTCATGCTGAAGCTATCCCAGATCATCAGGGAACCACCTCCTTGAACTCTCTTGCTGAAGTATTGTTCTTCATGGCATAGGTCGTGCTAATATCGCTGTAGTCCATCAGGTCCATCTAGACTGAATTTTTTTCGTCACTGAATATGACATGTTCCCACTCCTTGTCCCATTGTAGACGTTGTTGCAGATGTGTTGCTTTGAGGGCTGGTCGTTGTTTGCGTTTCATGAATTTAATGTTTTTGTCGCTTCTTAAAATGCGATGCACACTTGATTTGGAGATTTCATGATCCAATTCTTGGGCTATTGTACGTGTTGAGCAATTTTTGTGGGTAGCTAATCGCACTACTTCTCGTCTAGTACGGCTAGTTGCCTTTTTCTTGCGGCCACTTGCGTGTTTGCCGCTTGCAGTTCGTTTCCCTTTCAAATATTCATTAACTGTCGATCTTGCACGACCAATTCTTCTGGCTATTTCAGCTTGTGAAACACCTTCAGATGCCAGGGCATCCATATAACCTTTTTCACGTTCTGTAACATCTTTCCTCTCCCCATCTTGTGAGAAGTGGTCAGTTTTTTTTAAAAACTTGTAGGACTACAAGCAGAGTTCCTTCTATCTATCTATATGCAACTTTCATGTTAATAAATGCTTCCACCTACTGCGAAATGATCATGTTCTGTGTGTTCGTAATTTTTTGGGACATCACATTTAAGGTAGACTGGATGGTTTGTTATTTCTTACGTGCCTGAATGTTAAACACATAATAGCAACATTGCGATAAATGCCTATGTTGTACAGTAACAGTAAACTGTGTTAACAATTTGTTGAATTCTTTCCATTACACAGAAAAAAACAATGTTCGTAATTTTTTGGGACGGACTGTACGTTGAAATAAATAATTTAATTGAATTTAAGAGATTTAACATTCAACAACAGTCAATCAAAACAGAAATTCATAAAAATGACAGGTTTATAATTTTAATTCATAGTAAAAGCCAATTTAATATTAAATTATTTAAGAAAGCCATTTTAATAATTTGAATCATAAGTCAAAACTGATTTTTTTAACATGATAATGTTTTAAGGATGGACATCATCCTACAAAAAGCATGATGCAAAAAACGACACCAAAAAGCGTTACGGAAACAGTTTTGGATTGTTGTTGCACGTTTAAGCATTGAACGTTGGCTTGAAGTACACGCCGGAACTGAAAAGTCACCTGAGCAACAATATTTATTTAAATCTTTACTACAGAGATATTATGAAATGTATTGAAAATGTAGCAACAGATAGCCTCACTGTATTTCGCTGTCTTACCTAGTCAATTCATGTAATGGCCTAACGTTTTGCTTTAAATGCTTTGAATGAAGATTAATGAATCCTAGTATATTGGAATAAACTCTTTTCCATTACAATAAATATATTTTATTACTAATAATTTAATTCATAATTTATTATCTTGAAACATTTAGATATTTTGATGCTTTTTGAAGTCTTCATCTTATTTATAATTTATGCATTTATTGAATTTCTATGTGCTTAGAAGTGTGCCTGATTTATTTTTACAGATTCTTTCCTCTCTACAGTTAAGAATAATGTTCCGACCCAAAAAACGTTATACAGATGATGCAGTAATTTTAATTTTTCGTCGTAATAAACGCGTTCGTTTTGTGATTAGAGATACTGCAAAAAGCTTGCACGTGCAGTGTTTGTGGTCCCAAATTTGATAGTGAGCACAGACGCGAATAAGGAGACGCACTTTTAGCACAGATGCATAGTGCGGCCGATTGCCAAACAGCTGGCCAAAACTCGAAAAATAAAAGTGTCTAGATAAGATTTTTTTAGCATGCAGTTGGCTAGAGGGATCCTATAAGAATTAAAAATGGTATAGAGTAACGTCCTATACCCCAAATTCTTTCTTTATTTTCAGTTGGAGTTTGGCCTTTTTTCAAGCGCACTATTGGTGTAGTTATTCGGCAAAACCTTTAAACGTGTGAAAGCGCGTGCAGCAAAGAAAATCTAATAAAACCAAATGGAATGTACGTTTGAAGGTTAGTAAAATACGTAAAAAATTTTGTAAATGTCATTTCTTTGACAGAAAATTTTTAGCAGCACAGTAATAAGGGTACTTTTTCGTTTTTTTTTCCAATAAAATTTGAGTTTTCAAATCAAATGACAATAAAACGCTGTCGAATGCTGTCTTCTAACCTTTTGGAGGTTACTTGGAAAAGTATTAACTATCGATTAAGCCAAAATTCAGCTGCCACCTACTG
>JAHWFO010066449.1:749021-772932 GCA_023313115.1 Rhysida immarginata
GGGGTGAAGGGGGTGAATTTCCGTACATTTGACATAAAATTTGTAATCAGCGACCCCAAAAACCCCTAAGATTCCATTTTGGAGTGATTTACTTGAATTTTCGAATTTTGGCCAGCTGTTTGGCAATCGGCCGCACTGTGAGATGCTGTGTTTACTCGATATATCGAGAGACTCAAAACCCGTGCTTATATTTCATACTTATTATAAGCCCTTATGCAGTATTACCGATGTGCATGATTCTGTAGACTCATCCATTGATAAATACATAAAAGGTTTATGTGCTGTATAAAATATTTATTTGTTTGTTGTATCTAAAATCATTATCATGATTCAATGCTTCGGACTGCTGATTCGAAAATAAGTCACCTTTTTCCTCAAAAGAATCGCAGTACTTTCTTGTTTGACATGTTGCTTGAGTACGCGTTGAATTGGCTTTCTTAAGGGAGACCCGTGTAATTTGGACCCCGTAAGGGAAAAGGGCTGTAACTTCTATTCAAAATGACGTAGCTCCAATTTTCAAACGTAGGTATATAGTGGACATTTCGGGCTATCTTTTGATGCAGCATTTTTATGGAATATTATAATGATATGGATTTCATGTGAAATTTTAAATTTTTTGCCTTCGGTCCGAATTACACAATGGTAGTGTAAATTGAACCTGCGGTCCAATTGCAACAATAGGCCGAGTAATAGCAGAAACTTTGTTTTAACTTATGTGTTTATTAGTGCACTATGAAAACTACAAATGATCAGCAACCCTATGGAACGTATTAGATGGGATGATCTTATATCTTAATTAAATAACGTGTGGGTTAAGATTATATAAAGTCAAAAATATAAAGTTAAAAAGTTGGATATGTCAAAAAACGTCATAATGTTCAGCGTGTAATTCGACCCTGGTCTAATTTACACAAAGTACATAAGATCCAAATTACACAACATGGCAACAATCCTAAAATAAAAAATAGCGACCAACCTTCAAAACCTTTCCAACTAAACCAAGCCTATTAGCAAGTACATAGACCCCTTTTCTTTAACCCAACCCTAATAAATACAGGCACTGACTGTTATACGTAGTTATATACACGATTACTATATTACTTCAAAGTAACATAAGACCGTACCAAATGATAAAATTTGATATATTTTCATCAATAACTTAAGCAATACAACCCGTATTTTTCATACGCTTCTAGGTAAGGGCTATGATCAGTTTTCAATCAGGAGAGTGGCGCCATCTAACGTGCAATTGTGCAAAATAAGGCTAGTTCGATTTACACGATGGTCCAAATTACACGGGCCTCCCTTAAAGAATTTAAATATTCATTGAAGCTTACCTTATCTTATAAATTACTTCGAGTCGAATAACTGTACAGCAAAATTAAGGTTTTTTTTTTTACTTTATAGCACTAGTGTAACTGCAATTCTTTGGCGACGGCCATTAACGATTTGGCTTCCACTTTGCCGCCATGTCTTTTTTTCTCACTTTCCCTACCGTCACAACAAGGTGCAACGCCATCGCTTCCACTTGCGCGCAAAGCTATAGTTCTCTGTACAGGTTCGGATAGTTCTATTGTCAGAGCTAAGACAAATCTCCTCACTAGAAACGTTAATAACACTAGTTCATTCCTGTTTAACAATATAAATTAATCGTTTATTTGAATTTACAGACCATCCTCCCACTAAAAATTATGGGTCTAGTAAGTACGTCTATTCAAATATTGAGAATAATTGAAATTTAAATACAGTCGATACCGGATAACTCGAATTTGAAGGGGACCGAACAAAAACTTCGAATTATCAGATTCTGCGAGTGGGAATTTTTCAATGGGAACGAAAAACATTCTTTATGATGTAACTTCAAGCGATCCAAAATCTTTACCTTTTATTGTTAATGTTTTGCCATGTTTGTTAGTGTTTCGAAGCCATGTTGTCGTGTTAAAGTCCTTACCTCGGAGATATAGGACACTATATCATTTTATCAAATTTATAAAAGAGCAGTTTGAACATGTTTAATTTTGTTATTCCTTTAATTTCTTACATGTATGTTTATTGGATTTTTATAACAAAATTTTACCAGAGAACTTTTGGTACATTATGTTTCAGGGTTGTTTTTTATTTAATGTAATTTCTTTTGTTATTTACGGATTTCGGTAAAAAGAAAAAAAAATGGACATAGCGGCTTTCTTTTTAGGAGCTGTTGAGCCAACTCATTGTTGAGTTAGTTCATTGTTGTTACAGAGAGAGAGGGAGAGAGAGAGAGAGAGAGAGAGAGAGACCAAGTTTTCTTTAATTATACAAAGTGTTCGGAAAATGTAGGATAATAAGTACCTAGAGTAATCCCTTGCATGATGACAAACTTAAAGTTCCTTACGCAAAATGTGTTCCAAACTCAAATTTTAAGGGACTAAACGTCAGGCGAAGTTATTTTTTAGACCCTAAATTTTGAGTTTTAGACACTTTTAATAAGGAACATTTTGCTTAGATTGACGCATGGAATCACACAATGTAATTATTAACCTGCATTTTTCGAACACCCTATATAAATTAACTTTAATATAGATGTAATTATTATTTTTATGTATATCAGAATAAAATTCTTCCCGCTTATTTAAAAAATTTCATATGGAAGATTAAGGGAGAATTACGAATACATTATATTCTTTATTTTATGCAAATGCCAAGTTGTTCAGATAATGTGAGATTATGTTTTAATATCGTATTAACCATTAACATAAAATTGGCCTGTTATTATTGAAAGATTTCTTGTGTCAACTTTCATAGCTGATCCATTTATAAATTGAATTTTTAATTGTATTTTGTTTTAAAGATATATCTTTTTAATTTTATAAATTTCGGGAAAATATTTCCTTTAATGTTTTGTTCACAATTGCTGAGAATTGTTTTATTCAATGATTTTTCAATATTCTCTTTTAAATAAATCCCGTTTTTTATGTTGAGGTTTACAGTATTAACATATTATTCGCCTATCGAAATGATTTTGATGTATCTATTTACTGTCTCATAGATAATAAGTTTTCTAAGTTTATTGATACCAGCTAATAGTTACCGAGATAGATCAATTTAACTTCTGATTTGATTTACGATTACAGCTCATTAACCCGATATTTAAATTTGATTTGTTGCTTGAGTCGACTGATATCAGATAAATTCTCTGTAAATTATGCAATTGCCAGTTAGAGAATCAAGAATCTTTTAATATAAATTTGACAATCTTTTACATGACAATTATGCCATAATAATTCCGGTCGACCGATGGGTAGACGTTTTTCAATAAACCCATTTTGTTCGAGAAGAACCCTCATGTTTGTAATACTTTACACAACACAATTCCTCTGTCAACGAGTGAAATGTGAAATCAAAATTATAGTGAGGAAATGTGTTAGTGGGCTGTGATTTCCAGCCTTGGAATTATTAAGTCAATTTTCTCAACTACACAGTTAACATGAGTGAGACTTGGGCATGTTGCAAAACAATTTTCTTCCACAACTCTTGGAGAGAAAAATTCGAATGGATACACAATGATTCAAGATAAACAGAGATCGTCCTTAGACAGCAAAAGTTATTCTGGATTTCCTGAATGAGGATTTTCGACTCTTCAATACCCAGAATGTTTTCAGCACGGATCAATCTGGCGCCACATAGCCCCGATATTAATCCCTAAAGCTTCTTCCTCTGAGGACAGCAAAAAGAAAAAGTATATTGCAATAAACCAGAAAATGTAATGCAAGTGCGAGGAGTGATTATGTGTTTTTACTACAGATTGAGTGAGAAATAGTGCCGCTCTATTTCCATAACGGTTTGTCTCGAAATCGTTATACGCCAAATAGTTGCATATATTGTAGACGTCTTTTACACTAGCTAACTATACACATTCTAAAAGATATTGGAACTGTTATGGAATATTTTCCGTATTACAAACTGGAAACAACGCCATTTTCTCGCGTATATTGCTAAATTCAATACTCATAATTCTCGCATGCATTTTCATTCTGTCAGTAGTTTATTCTCAATTGGCTACATATGTGCTTTTGTAATACAATCATGATTTCACGAAAATTAATATTGCATTGAACCTCCCTTTGTTTTTATTATGACTTCTACTTGCCAATGAAGACTTTCCGCCAGATTTTGGTAAATAGTTTCAGGAGTTTTATTTTATTCTACCGCAAAAGCTTTGATTAGTTCAGTAACAGATGCTGGACAATGTGATCACAGGTGCCCAATGGAATTTATATCGAATCTCTCTGCAGAGAGTCCATTTCTTCAACTGTTCAAAATATTCCTGCGCACATATTTCTTTCTGATAAGCAGGGGGCGTATTTTTATGCACTAAAAAACAACAAAATATGCATGCAAATATGCATTAAAAATAATGGAAATATGCAGTTAAATATGCATTAAAAACTTATGGTTCTTTAGATAATGAAAGCTAATGTGGATAATTATGATGTAAATATCAATAAAAAACTCTTTAACCACAACAAAGAAATTTTGTATTTTTCCATTATTTCTTTGTTGTGGTTAAAGAGTTTTTTATTGATATTTACATTATGGTTCTTTAGAATAATGGAAGTGTTTTTTTTAATTAATTTTGAACAAGAAAGTGACTATTGTCACGGAATTCCGTCGCCAATACGAATTCCAGTGACGGAATCAAGCGCTTTCCCTCTCGGGTTTTCTACTCGTCTGAGAGGAGAAAGAAGCGACGTAAAACCCGTCGTGACGAACGTCAGGGAGATCGTCATCAGGAGAGGACGAATGGGAGCTCAAGAGAGGTTTTGAAAGGAGACGACGAGGGAGTTCGTGGCAGAGAGTGTCGATGGCGAGACGATGCATGGATGACGCGAGCGGAGGATCCAAGGAGAGCGATTAACTTAATTTCAAGGCTCGAAGGTGGATTCACGTCGACGTGCGCCAAGAAGGGCGGCGACGACGGCTTTTCAAGAGGACGGCGAGCATCGTGCGTCGTCGGGCGTGGCGAGTGGAGTGAGCTCCGCTATAACAAAGTCGTCAACGTGGGAACGTGGCAGTCGTTTCGCAGAGCCAGCTGAAGCCGCTGGTTTTCCGAAGCTTCAACGGTGGACAATCCCGACAGGCATTTCATTTCTGGTGAGTGCGAAATTTCATGTGGGGTTGAGCGCTCGTCAGGCACGTTCTGTTTTCCCGGAGCTTCGTTACTACGAGCTTCGATACGCCAGCATTGTGCAAGGGTTATGGCCGTGCGGCCTATCATCGTATGTCTGGGACATTATGGGCTTCGTACTCGTAATGAGAAGGCAGTAAAAGATACGCCAAGTTTTTCGAATTAAGTCGTTCAATTTTCGTCTTAATTCTTTTTAACCGTCTTCGGCAACGGATTCTGTGCGGAGGAATTTCTGATAACTTTATTCACGTTATTGTGACATTTTTGACATTCTCTTCTATTTTTATAATAGTTTATTCCTTTGGCCGAGCCGGACGTCATTTGGAACTGTGTCTCCAAATAATTAGTTTTACCGATTTGCGACGCTAAATAATTATTACTTCCGAACTGTGACTTTAATTAATTTGCCTTACTGAACTGCGACTTTAATTAATTTACCTTACTGAACTGTGACTTTAGTTAATTAGTTCTATTGAACTGTGACTTTATTTATTTGTGACTACTGAATTGTGAATTTAGGTAACCTAACGCCTTTTTGTTTACTGTGTTAATTCGAATATTTTGAGTGGTTGAAGGTATCATTTCCACGCCTGAAGAAAGGTGAGGTTAAAGAGAAGGATCAATCCTATCCTTTTTCTAGTTGATGCTTGTTTTTAAATATTTATAGGATTAAGCTTTGTCACTTTATTATAGTGTAACGTCCTGTTTTATTTGTAGTACGTGTGTGGTGTTCGTGTAGTAAATGTTGTAATTGTTTGTTATTGTAAAAATGGGTCGTTGTAGGGAATGATTATTAATTGTTTTAGTACGTCGCTTTCGTGTGTGTGTTTGTCGATTGTTGGGAGAGGGATTGTTGTTGTCGCTGTTCGTGGAAAGAAAGCTTGTTTTTTTTGGTTGTTGTAAGAAGAAGATATTTTTTTTAGAAATTATAAAATTTTTTAAGACCGAGGCGAGAGGAAAGAATGTGCTAAGCTTCAACGGAAAAATAGCTGAACATAACTTTCATACACCCCGACGGTTGTCAAATTGGCTTAGAACAAAAGTGATAATGATGTTTTGAATTAATTACCACGCCAGAATACTGTCGTTCGTGGCTCAGCGTCGAGAGCAGTTTCGAACATGATGCCCAACCATATTGGAAGGAATTATGACCTATACTAGAAAGATGAACGTTAAGTATTAGGTGATAAGACATGTTAAGTATGGTTGAAATAATTTTTATATGCAATATAAATCTTTTCATGCCCGTATAACGAAGTCTACCCGATGCCTGCGTAAGATCCAGAGCGAATGGAACACGTTCGTAGGAGCAGTCCTCGCCGTTGCAGTAGGATAAAGTTCGTCATACCCTCCACCGATCAACGTGTACCCGAAGAGAGGATGAGATACAGTGTTTGAGTGTTATGGCTCCGGCTGAAAACTGATCCGGTGAGATTGTTCTAAATTATCCCTTTCAAACGAAGATAGTCATATCAAGGAACCATTCGAGAAGCAACAGTGAATAACTGTTTGTTAAGATGATCTAAGATGCTTCAGTAAAGCGCACGTATACTCCTGCCTTAATAAATTTAGGTGTAATAAGACTCTTGTATCAAGGACTGGTAAAGCATGTTAATGATGATAATAAGACGTATGATCAGATGCAGTAATGCTTATGATTCACATGAGTAAATTGCTTAAGTCATTAGTTAAGTTGAGTAGGTCTATTTGGACTAACAAATGATAACACTCAGAAGGCCGCTCATCCATTCAGTGGCGCCAAGAGGGGTTTCAGTCCCTCCCCCCTTTCTGTACGCATAAAAGGCGGGACGTAGCGCGTTCTAGCGCGTAGTGATAGGAATATTTGTCCGGGCTATTGAATGGATGATGTCACATGACTTGTTATCGTTTGCCTTGCTTTCAGGTGTAATGATTTAACAATACAGTGTCTCGATCAAGTACTTATACACCTAGGGTGAGAATGTGGAAGGTTTAAGGATATTATGTCAATATCATTGATGCATGTGGTTTAGTGCATGAGAAGGACGTCCCTATATAACCTCTCCTTAGGTTAATAAAATAGGAGTTAAGAATTGCCTGCGGCACTTATATTGCATTAATAAATAATGAATAAAAGGGTTATGTTATTTACAGGATTGGTGGTGGTTTCATTTCAATAAATATCGGTCCCGAACCCTTGCGTCCTCCTACCCCTGGGTAATAAAAGGTTATCACCCCCCCTTAGTATATGTTTAGCGGGATAGGGGGCGCTACAATAGCAACCTCTTGACAGTTATGTAATATTTGGTGGTGATTTACCGCCCCTGTTTTATTTGTTTTTGAACGAAACTGTTTTTCATTTATCAGATTCATAAACTGAATGTACTTTATGTCACGTGGAATTCTCAGGTGATATACTTAATGAATTAGTGATTGCTGAGCCCAAGGGGCGTTTATTCTGTCTAAGTGCTATGTAAGCTTAGTGTAGTGTTTAGCTTACTTTTATATTTTTCCCTTAGGCATAAGCTACTCTTTAATTATTCACGTTTATCTTTATTTCATATTTACAATAAACATGTTGTGTTTCTTGTTATACGCCTTATGTCCATGAATGTTTTTATTCCACTGCGTGAATGCTCTAGCTAGCTTAGAATTATTCATGACAACTATTCAAAAAATCATTTATTAAGGGTTTTTACAGCACAATTTTCTATTAAATACATTTCTAAGTTTTCTGGAGTAAAATTTTGTCTATTTGTTGAAAATACATTCTTGAATACCGAGAAAGTTCGTTCAACATCACACGAGGCACATGGTGCATACTTAAAGGACGCAATAATTTCAGCAGAAGGCAGTTCAGTAACTTCGTGAAATGTTTACCCACATAAAATGCAGGAAAAAATCTTCATTCTCTGAAATCCTGTGTTCTTAACGAGAACATTTTTAAGTTTGTCTGCAACTTTTGCCGCTACTGCACCCGGATCCTTTGAAATGCTGCTATATATCCTGTCAATTATTCCAACTAACCGATATAGCGGGAGTCCTTGTGTTTGCAGCTCTTCAATTCCTTTCATTAACTGGCCGAAATTTGCAGAAATGTATGCAAGTTCTTGCAATATTGTTGGGCTGCTCATACATGTCTTTGCATTTGTAACACAGTATGCTTCATCGTCTCTCGCCAAATTGTCAATTACACTCTTGATAGCTCGAAAATTACTGGCATAAAAAATAGCCGCATCGATCCAAGTACCCCAGCGTGTAATGACAGGAGATGGTGGCAGTGGAAGCTCAGGGCAGAATTCCTTGTAAGCATGAACTCGTGCAGGTGCTTTTAAAAAAAAACAACCTTTTTATGTTTGATATTAGCATATTTACATCTGGAAAAGCCATCCGAACCTCTTCACATAATCTGTGAACAGCATGAGCCAAACATGTGACATGGTTCATGTTCGAGAAGAATACCTCTAACGTCCTTGCTGCCTTGACCATGTACGGTGCTGCATCTGTCAGTAGTACTGTAGTACAAACTTTTCTTGAACTTCTACACTATCAAATTCAAGTGAACGAAACGAGTCATTTATGAATCTAGCAACAGTACCAGGGTTTGTTTTTTCCAACACCTTGGAAGCTATTAAGTGAGGCGGAGATGGACCTGCTCTGTCCAGTTTTCCTATAAGTATGTTGACAGTGTATTTCCCCTGTGGTCAGAAATGATCCTTGCAGGTCTTCTCTGATGGCTTGTAAAGCATCCTCATAGCATGATTTAAGATAATTTTTTTTCAGGGTTGATTCTTCTGGAATATGCTGATTGCAGCAATACTTCTCCAAAAAGACACGAAGATGAGGATTATTAAGTTTATTCCATTGTATGTTAGCTGCAGTAAATGCAGTAACCATATCATATGCAAATGTGTTTTTGTCTGAAGTTGATGGTTTCGTTAACAGGGATTGATGTTTCATCTTTGAATGCTGCAACTTTTGGTTGTTTTTGTAGTCTGTACATGCTGCTGTAACTGGAACTTTTTAGTGCATGGAACCTACAATATCACATAAAAAACAGATAAGTTCAAAATAAAGTAAAATTAGTTCCAGAGTTCCATATTATTTAATTTCTTAAAAGGCTAGTAAAATTTTTCTTAAATGCTTCTTAAAATAAAATTATTTGAATGAATTAAACTTTGAACTTACCTGTTTTTGAAAGAGTTGACAAAATATCACTTTTCCATCAGTTGTAAAAACGTTTTCCTCGATGTTTAGTCCTTTCATCCACTGTCTACGCAAGAAGGATTGTGATGATTTTTCCTTTGGCGTTCTATGCATTTCTTAAAATATACATGATTCAATTAACTACCAATACTTTTTAGGCACGGTCATAAATTGTCGCAGGTGGCAGGCACGGTGCGATGTCTTGATGCAGTACGAGGTAGAAGGTCCCTGGTGTTAGTACTAGAGCTGAAATAGGTTGGAGATGCCATACTTGTTCCGACCCCTCGTTATATTGCCCAAGAAATCTCCCATCGTACCATGCACTAACGCACGTTTTTGATTGGCCATTGCTGTCTCAACTGTAGCGCCACCTGTTGTCACTGGCGGGAAAGACTCTATAACGTGGCGATGTCTCCACGTGGTTACGTGGGAGGGGGGTTTATCTACATTCCTTCAAGGAATTTTCTTGTAAGTTACGTATTGGTAACACTAAGCAAACAACTGGTTCGATTTAAAAAAACAAAAAAAAAAACTCTGTTGATATGAAATGGACAAAATATGCATTTATATGCTCTTATTCAGAGAATATGCACTAAAGGCTAAAATATGCAATTATATGCATTATAAAACCAATGTTTTTAAACACGTTATATACCCAAAATCATTTTCCATAAATTTCATAAAGCTGCATACTTGCAAAAAAAAAAATATGCATTTGCATAGAAATCCACCCCCTGCTGATAAGTAACAGTGTTAAGTTAGTCTAGAATAGGCCAATCTTAAACTGTTACCGTAATGTTGGCAGAGCAGAATTGTCCAAAACGTCAAGGTAAGTTGCATTCATAAGTTCCTGCTACTGAAACACGTTGGCCCAATCCAAACAATGAAAATGAGCCCTATTATACAATTTCCTGGCATTTACAAGGATGTATGGTCTAAAATATAATTCTCTGTTCTTCGCAGCAGTTTCTTGTTGCACTGGAAATTACATTATCGGCACGTATACGTATATAAGGCATCAAATCGAGTATAATCGGCAATGGCACAAATTTATTTCGTAGAGTAACCGACAAAACTTTCTCTGCTCCAATCAAGTGGAATCTATCCTCAATGATACTTAGAAATGCATGCGATATAAGAGGACTATATTTATGTGGCTAATTCAAAATAAATGGTACAAAAAGAAAATATACCAACGACAACTATAATGAATTTATTACACAAAGACCGAGATAACATGAAACGTTAACTCTCCAATTTTCATTTGGCAACACTGAATATTTCGGTTTTTGCCAAAATGGCCATTAGAGACTGTTATTCAAAATGGTAGCATCAGCATAAAAGTAGGCTTAATGCTTACTAGAATACCAAAAATTTCATCCGTAACTGTTGGTCAAAGACATTTCCGGACCAGATATGCGAGAGAACCACTTCACCGTCACATCATCGCAAGGTGATTTACTTTAGGAGACGGGATGCTTATGAAAGAGAAAAGCACAGAAACCCCATTGTCGACAACGAAATGATAGCACCAGTGGGACACGTATTATACAAGCGTCTGCAGTTCAGCCTTACAAATTTCACATAATAAAAACGCTAAAACTACCAAACCATACTATCCGAATGGTTGTTGTCGCAATCGGAAGAATAGTTCCTCGACTTTATTTTGCCATTTTACAGCAATACATTGTTCTACAGCACTTACAGTAGCTAAAGAAGTAAACAGGCGACCCGGTCAACTAAATTAATCAGGTTATGCGAAAGAAGAACCTCAAGAAGCCCCACCTCATTGTTGGATCTGATTTGGATAGCTGTCTGCCTCCGATTGGATTACAGAGGGTTGAGTATGTTACAACTAAATGATTTACATATACCAATTCTCCAGCCACGTGATTGACACGGCTACGCGGTCGTGAAGAGTTATTAAGGGGACATCGCTTCATCATTCTTAATTGTTGTACAAACTCTAGCTGCGAGAATGCCCCCAAAAATTGATAAATATTGGGAAGGATATATAAATGCGCTTTCCGACGCGAATTGGTCCTATTTCATGATTATAAAACAGTGCAAATCCAGGGGTCTCATCATTTCGAAGGCAGAAATCTGTAACATACTAAATAAAAACAGAAAAACCGCAATACCAGCAACGTTGGGCGAATCTGGACCCTCAAGACACGACCCACTCCAAGCAGAACACCGGAGGTTGTAGCCAAAGTCAAGAGTCTCATCACTGCAGAAAATCCCAAAACTCAAAGGGCTGTCGCAAATAAGGTAGGGGTATCACAGTCAACGGTATGCAACATAATCCACAAAAATCTCCGACTGGTTAAGCGTTCGAAACTTGGTATGGGTGCATCAGGAAAAAGCTGCGAGTCATACGTTCATGTCAATGGTCGCCCATTTGCGAACACTGGAACAGAAGACGGGCATACATTCAATTCCGTTTGGAGACATACTCGTGAAATCTTCAGACGCATCCTTCATGGATTATTGCGGCTTTGGACTGCTGAAACGCGCCCTTGGAAGTAGACGACCCCGTACATTGGGCGTTCTATGGAAAGCCTGTGAAGAGGGGTGGGCACAGATCGACCTAAATTCTTTGCGGCGAAGTCTTATTGAATTGAAACTGCGATGCAGAGCCATAGTTCGACGCCATGGGCAGCAGATAGAACATCCCCGAACATTGCGGGGTTTCTCATAGATTTATGACGCTTGCAAATACAGTAATTTAGTTGTAACCTACTCAACCTCTGTATTTATAGTGTTCAGATACCTATAATTTCATACATTAATTTCATTATATACCTATAAACTTCTTCTATAATTTCGCGACGCAAAAAATTTTAGTGCGATCCTAGGGTTGAGAAATGCAGGTCTGGACGTCTGGCATATCACAAAGATCGACCGTATCGAACATCTGTGAAAGCCCGTAGAAACTTGGAATGTAACCTTTTATACTATTTTATATCCTGTGAAATAATTTCATCAGAGCCGCCTTTTTATGTTTTTTTTTCATACCATTCATTTTGAATTACCGTGTTTGTCGTGTATTTCATTAAAAAATTGGATTGACGCGGTAAGCTGAGTTAATTCAATCTTTTATTGTCATTTTCAAGATCAGTATATCGAAATCAATAAGAAATGACTTATATCGATTCTGCAGCAAATCAACAATTGAATTTGAAGACAGCATTGTGGGATTAGATTTGAGAAAAAACATCGTACGAAAATGAAGAAACTTAACATCTTCTTCTATATATATAACTAGAAGAGGTACCCGGCGTTGCCCGAGATAATTACACTTGCACAAACTTTTCCTTTCATTGTTAGTCATGAGATATATATTGTTGGTTCATGCAGTGTGTTTGTGAATTGCGTGCTGATACCATTGTTGATACCTATTGTTGTACCAACTTTGCCTTGCATTGTTGGTCATGAGATATTTCTCATTAATATGCCTTGCCATAACCATGAATATCGATTTTTTATCGATATTTATTATTTTTCCGAAATCTGAGGTAGACAGTGACCTTCCTCATGCTTTAAAGGTCATGTATGCGAAATTTTATCAAGATCGGAATAAAACTGTAGATTTGTATAAAAAACGTACACACAGATCCACAGACCCACAGATCCACAGACGCACAGACCCACAAACATCCTTCTTTATATATATAGAAGAAGAAGGATGTTTGTGGGTCTGTCTGTATCAACAATGGTATCAACACGCAATTCACAAACGCTCTGCATGGACCAACAATCAATATATCATGACTAACAATGAAAGGAAAAGTTTGTGCACGTGTAATTATCCCGGGCAACGCCGGGTACCTCTTCTAGTTACCTATAAAGATGAAGCGCTTACAGTAAGAAATGAGAATATTTATGATATAAAATATTCATTTTTTAAAGTTACCTCTTTCATGTAACTTATTCACTTTTTCATAATTCTTTTACAGAAGATTGATTACGATCTATGGTAACGATTTGGAGGAGAAAATTTACGAAGTAGGCCCTTTCTCCACCAACGATCGTGCGTTATTGGTGACCTTGGTTGTTGACTATTGCCCTGCACCGTATCTTCCACTGTAGAAGGGATGTCAGCAGAACGGCGAGGCTGATGTTATTTCATTCCTGTTTGCAGACTTTCCTGAAACCCTCTATTGTTATTGGACGGTGTTGAGCAAGGGCTCGTTTCAATAATAAAAATCCACAGAAATCCATCGGGGATGCTTTGGTGACTTGACAAGGATATCATGAAAGGGTATAACGTGCATTCCAGTGTCATCTTCCAAATCCAACATAAATTGAACGGTCGAGTTAGACGTATGGATGGAGGCTTTGTCTTGATACAGCCAAACTTTGCTTTTGTCCTCTCCATACAACGCGAGGATTTCCTCGTGAAAAATTGGACTGAGAACATGTTGCTGATAGTAAATGGAGTTAACCTTCCTGTCCACTCTTCTGATTGTGAGTTTGCCGTTCTACGATTATTCCGCAGTCACCATAAATCCTTTAGAAAAACTTTCCTTACTCCTTGGATTAGTTTTGATAAGACTTCTCTCCACGTGGCAGCGGGATTTGTTGCAATCATTAAGGTAGTGGTAAGCTTCATCCAAAGTGACAACGTACTTACACTGGTGGCAAAAGTTTGGACCAACCAGCAAATCAATGAAAAATGAATTTATACTAAAAACATTTTACACCTACAACTCTAAGTAAATATGAAACAATATTCAGGGAAGAAACAAATTTATTTCTGCGTCTTAAATCAAAATAAGACTGGCCAAAAGTTTGGACCAACATCACAAACATGCAAATAATTTGCATATTACAAGTCATCGTGTTGCGTGGTGAGCACTAAAACCATATTATGTATTGGATAATGTTAACTGAAGGCCAACGAGAGTGAATTAGAAATTTTAACTAGCAATTTACAAACTTCAAAAAAGTTGCTGAAACCTCCCATGTGAGCTACAAATCTTTATCAGGAATTGTTAAAAATGTTAATTGGAAATAGGACGACCTTGTGCACTGACGCGAAGAGACAAATCAAGAATTAAGAGACATGTTAGACATGATATTACATCTGGGCATGTAGTCAACACCATACAAGTCAAACTTAATCTGCAACTTGCTGCCTCAAGAAGAACAATTCCCAGCGAACTACGTGCTCAGAACTTTGCCTATGAAATTATACCCAAAAAGTTGCCACTAACACAGAAACAAACGCAGGATAGACTGGAGTTTGCTAAGACACATCTGCGTGAAAACACAGACTTCCAATTGGTTGTTTTTTCTGATGAAAAATGAATCAGTTTGGATGGTCCTGATAATATAGCTTCTTATGAAGAGCATCGTGATAAAGAAACACTTCATCCACTGCGAATTAAGCGCCAAATGGGTGGTAGTGGAGTGATGATTCTGGGTGCCATTGGAAGCAACGGAAAGTTGAAGATTCACATTATAGATGGACATTACACAACAGCTCAGTATAAAGATGATCTTCACAATGTGTTCATCCCTTTGTGCAAAGTCTAGTTTAAGCAAAAACCATGGATTTAGCAGCAGGACAGTCCTGCAATCTTTACTGCACGAGTTGTGAAAGCCTATTTTGAGAGCAACGACATTTCCACTTTTGCTTGGACTGCTCGAAATCGAGATATCAATATTTTTGACAATGTGTGGCATCTCACGGAACAAAAAATTTACCAAAACACAGTACAAATCTCGAGAACAACTAATAGCAGCCATTCAGAAAGCTGTTAAGTCAAATGTTATTAAAAGCTTATTTATTTCTATTTCAGGTCGTTTGTCAAATATTGTAGAGTCAAAATGATCTCAAATATCAAAATAATTCATTAGTTAATGATGTAATACTTTTTTCCCTTTATGTGGTCCAAACTTTTGGCCAGTCTTATTTTGATTTTAGGTAATAAGAAACCAACAACGCAGAAATAAATTTGTTTCTTCCCTGAACATTGTTTCATATTTACTTAGAGTTGTAGGTGTAAAACAGTTTTCGTATAAATTCAGTTTTTCTTGACATTGCTGGTTGGTCCAAACTTTTGGCTACCAGTGTACATCGTTCTGTTTCCAGGTAACCCTCATAAAGCCTCCGCCAGTTCCTCTTCCGTTCTGCGACGTGCTGTGGCAACAGCTTGTAACGCTTTTCCACTTGCAAAATTTTATTTATTATTTTATTTAAGGTACCCTGTGAAATTTCTACAATGTTTGCAATCAGTCTTCGGGTTGCTAGAATATCACACTGGATAAGCTGCTTGGCATTTCGAATGCCCTGTAGTTTTCGGCTTGTGGGAAATCGAGGATTTTGCTGTTTCTGGCCAGTCGGAATCAACCCTTCCCAAGGTTTTCCTATTCCATTCAGTTCTGCCAATATGCCTTTCTTCGAAACACAGAAATTTCATGGATGGAGTTGGTAACAAAACACGGGATAAATCGTTACCAATGATTGTAATCAACCTCGTGTTTTAAACCTATATGGATGCATTAAGAAGTATTAGAGGGAAAAATAAACAAAGACTGCTATATATTTGCCAAATATTAAAATATAGACCAATAAGTAATTTAAATATAGGACAATCTAAAAGAATATTTTCAATTTTGAAATATACCAGAGAGGGATATATTGAAATTATTATGTTGAAGCAAAGCTCATTCGATTAAGAAAACAAACAAATGTTGGTGGGCTCTAATTAAAAGGAAAAGACATTTCCTCCTATTTTAATTCTTAGTTTTATGATTGTGGTTCCACTTAATATCTGCATGCACTTTTGAATTAATTTGAGAGATTTGTCATTATCTTGCCTGACCTTTATCGGCCGTCGTTTGAATGACGAATGCCGCGTCTCTGATCCAAGACGTGACATACACATAATCCAGAAGGAAAGTTGGCACGTGGCACTTCATTACTGCTGTGTTTCCTAAGATGGCATATACATCATAAATGTGGACGACGTATGACTGAAGAAGAACTGGAAAATAAAAACAAATGCAAGATTGTGATAAAATGGACAATTTCAAAAAAAGAAAAACACATTTAAGGATAAATAAAATTAACGGAAATTTTATATAATAATTATTTAATAGTTTCTTTCTCCTGTATCAATTTAAGAATTATAAAATAGCATAAAATTTCTCATTAATTTACTATACACAGAAGTAATTTCATCAAAATATTGGATTTCTATTCTCCCAAATGTACATTTCACTTTATATCACTCGAAAATTTAAGAGCCGATTTAAAGACGTTTAATTTAATAGAAACACCCACCTGGAAATGTAAGGACACGGGGAGTGATCAGTTTATGTAATGATAGCACGACATAATGGTTGGGTGGGTTGACTTCAGTAACTTTAAAAAAATAAAAACTATGGTTACTCGAACGGCTGGAATAAACACTGCCTCGTTGATTATTGGTCTTGTATTACACTATAGTTGCAAACTATCAAATGAATTATAATTCTCAGCAAAACGAGGGTTGTTGGTAAATTTAATAGAACAAATAGACAATTGTTTCGACTTGCCCATTATCATAAGAACATGTCTAATTACTCGTAAGATGAAAAATTATTAAACGGCGTTGCGGTTCTGAAGCAGTGATCAGCAATATTTTTAAAAAAATGAGTACTGCTTTTAAATATAAAGTTATAGCAAAATGAGTATTGGAAAAGCTGCAGTATTTTATTAATGACTAGCTGATATTGCTCGGGCTGTTTGTTTTGCAATATCAGAATTTGAATATCAACGAAAAAGCCTTAATAAAGTATGTATTCACTTTGGAAAAACAAAAAGAATTCTTTTAAATGCTCGCACTGGAATTTTGTGTCTAATTGGGTTCACCCACGAAAATTCGACATTGCATCCTTAACATTTCAAAATATCAAAAAAGCTATGAGTATTGATTTATTTCTGTCTATATTAAAAAACGCTTAATAGATGGATTGAGCGAGTTAAGGAACTCTGTTTACAGCCTCATCAGCATCTCTCATCAACATGTAACCGTTTCAATAGAGTGGTATTCAATCACAGCGGGTAGGATCATGTCCTGAATGTGGTTGCTTATATTGATAATATCAGTTTTAGCAGCAAGGGTTGGCGTCTCACACAATCAGTTGAGATCTTTAGAATTTTCTAATACGTTTAGGTAAACATTATCTATAACTTCTCTAAGGAAAGTTACTACATCTAAAACTTCTCTAAAAGAATTTACTAAATTGCTAAAACCATATGAAAACTAAATTTTCTCCAGTTATTAGCTCATGAGGAAAAGTACCCACACATTTTTAGCAAAAGCTTGAGCAGCTGCACGCCTAGAGGTTGTATTCTCTTATTTGTTTTAGAATAATTTCTTACATCTCTCCAAAGAATTTAATAAAAAAAAATAATAATGATTTTTTTATTTTATTTATTTATTACTTTTTATAACTATCCCCCTTAAAACGTGAATCTTTAAGGGAAGCGTCGTACCTGAAGAAAGGGCAGGCCCTGGCCAATGTCACAGAAACGTCATACATTGTTGCATCACAAAAAAGCGGCTATTGTTAATCGTATTTCTACCAATAATAACCTCTAAATTTGGCCGTTTGATCATGACGTACCAATATAAGACGTTTCTGTGCGCAGGCCTTCTGTCTAGGTGGTGTTGCCCTAGCCAACACCTCCTATAAAGAAAGCCTCTGCACTGAAAATTCATACATTGTTACATCATCATAAAAAGGCATTGTTAATCGTATTTCTACCAATAATAAGCCCTACATTATGACTTCTTATGATCATGTAACAATATATGAATTTTCGGTGCAGAGGCTTTCTTTCTAGGAGGTGTTGCCCTGGCACGGAAAGGTCACCTCTTCTTCTTAGTCGAAGCAACAATGTAACCTTCATTGTTTCCAACAAACGAAAAAATGCTGATTGCTAAAATCCAACATGGAAACAATGAATATTACATTGTTGCTTGGAGTAAGATGGTCAGGTGACTTTTCAGTGCCAGGGCGTGTCTTTTTCGCCGGCTGCGGCAGGTATTAATTTCATCAACCATTGTTCACCCAGCCGATAGTTGACGCAAACACCATGGGCTGATTGTTCACACATGCAAGGAAATAGATATAAACCAAGTCTATTTCCTATATATTGACATAAAGATTATTAATTTCTATGTTTTTAAGAGAGGTATCTCCAGTTTTAGATTTTTTTCCATCATTGTGGTAGTATTACACGGCTGTGTGTTAAATTTTAACTTTATAGCTTACTTGTCAGAAATTAAGGACGAGCATCGTCCGAAATTTAATGACAGTAAAAGCGAAAAAGAAAAGAAGAAAGAAAAGAGAAAAAGAACAGAGCGAAAGCGCTATAGTGAGAGAGCACCCCCGCCAAGAATAGGTGAAGACGGGAGAAACCAAGATGAGAGGAAGAGAGTGAAAAGGGGAGGAAGGAAGAAAGAAGGAAAAATTCAGGGAGAGCGAATTTGGACCCGATCGAGTGCGGATCGGAAAAAGGTGCTAAGGAATAAGAAGAATGACGATGGATTAAGCGAAGAGAAGGAGAACTCCACGAACGAGTTTGAAGGTGCTATCGAGTTATCGAGAACGAAAGACTAAAGAGTTTATGAATTGGTGTGGGAGAAGGAAGCTAACAAGAGAAAACGATACGGACGAACGCAGGAGAGCAAGGGCGATATAGACGACTCCATTGCTTATGACTGAAGCGTCCGCTGAATGCCCGACACAGGAACCCCGAGCCAAGGAGATCTCTACGAAGGAAATCTCTACGAGGGAAATTTCTACGGAGGAAATTTCGACGGAGCCTAATTGCGAGCGAGCGGCATTGCGCGAACTGGCGCCAGCTTCCGCGTTTTGCCTTGCTTGCGCTGAATCACGAACCCGCCGGCGTTCATGTGAGTGCGAACCCATTTTATGTATTTACTAAATAGTTTGGTGATAACTCTTTGTGCTTTAATGTTAAGAAACACTAAAAAATTTTGAATTTTTGAAATTCTAACTTCGGATTCTTAAAAACCATCAAAAAGTAGAATAGGAATGTCTGTAAGACCCACTCTCTATCTCTTTGTCTTCATCGATAAAATTGCTTAACTGCATAAGTGTTTCGAGCAAAGACATCATTCCGGTGTTATGAACGACACGTCTTAATTAGTTCTATTTCTTCTAATATGTATCTCATTTTATTCCATGCTTATGTCAGCCGTTCCTTGTTCCCGAGCCTCTCTCTGACATATCGACGACAGCGACCTATTCTCGTCGGATTGCCGACTTGTCCCTCAAGCCACGCCACATTTCCAGTAGGACTACCGTCCGAAGTATTTAATACTCCATAGAAAAGTAAGTGATTAGCTTTATATTAGAAGATTAATCTGGCAACTAAAGGCACCGCTACCTTTCTTCATTTACCACGTTTTGTCGTGGTCCTAATTCTGCTCCTTTGTGTCTTCCCGATAGGAAGGAGCCCCATCCTCCTCATGGTGGGCATAGGACCTTTCTTGGTGCCATGAGAAACGCATATGAGGTCAACGCAATTGATTCGGTGGCCTGCGACATAGCGTCTACAGAATTTCTTAACGTTTCGTACTTTGTCATTAGCCATGATAAACAATATGATCTAATAATTGATCAATACTATTACTCAGCCTTACATTTATTCTGTGTAACATACTCTTTGTTATATCATTAAAAGCTTTGTTGAATTTACAAGCGCCTCCCTCTTTACTCTGCTGTCACATACACAGAGGCTTGCATGAAAGCCGTGACATTACTTCTAAGTTGCCTTTTATAACCGGACAAACATACTTACATTGCCGTTTATATGTATAGATTAATTCTGCTTTCTATTATATTTGTTTATTAATTTTGGTATTTCCCAATTTTTTTATAATCAAAAGTGTGCCACTGATTCCAATAATCGAGAAAAAAATTCAACAATGGTTTTACTTCTCTAGTCATCAACGTGATCATTTGCATATCATTTGAGAGAAGAATTATGCATATTGTCATAAATTAAATATTCCTCTACGGTATGCAAGAAAGTTTTTTTTAAATTTATAAAATACACTATGATAAGTTGTTGACTTTCTTTTTTCAGTGTCCTGCATATTCCATTGCATATGCTTCTAAATCTTATTTCAAATTAATGCATAGTAAAAACTATGGTCGTGATGTTTTAGCAGATCGCCTTTGACATCTGTTTCTGCCACCATCTTGAGATGGTGATTTATTAATAACACACTCATAAATCGTTAAAGCCATTTTCAACGACAGGTGCTGAGATAGCATTAAATTTTACTTTAATCTGAATACATCGAGAAACTGAAAAGAAAAAAAACAACCTTAGATACTTTTATACGTTCATAATAAATGAAACTTTTTTTTTTAAACGAAACTTTTGTTGTTTCTCATCAAAAAAGTAAAGTTTCACCAAACAAGAGAACTAAGTCGAATGGAAATCACGTTTTTGCTAGTTTTTGATCAAAAAAATGAGATTCCACCAAACAATCGAGTCATTCGAATGAAATCACGGGTTTGGTGGTATTTGATCAAAAAGATTTTAAATCTCACGCGACTTGTTTTTAATACTTATACCTGTACATGTAGAAGTAATTCTAAAAAAAAGCAATCAACCCATATTAATATTAGTAATAAAATCGCTACATAATCTATTTGAGATATCGTTGAGAAAAAAATGATTTAATATTTCAGATGGCCTTTGGAAATTAGCAACGATGTATTAAAAATTTCACATCAGCTATTAAAATGGTGATATTATTACCTTGATAATAGGCCCTGCAAATAGTAAAACGAATATAATCCAGGTTTGGGTTCCAGAAGTTTTCAGAAAGTAATAAAAACTTCCAACATTCTAAGAAGGATCTTTAGATGTGACGCAGAAATACAATTAAGATAACACCAACGAAAGTGTCCAATTAAATTTCCAGTCTCAATTGTTAGCCATTGTTAATTTTATTTTGCAACAATGCCTGAACAATTGAAAGCTGAAATTTAACTGGACATGCCCTGTCAAACTTTCGTCGGACAGAGTTTAGTAATATATCATGAGCAATTGAGCAGTTGTGCCTCGACAAAGCAATCATCGCGTATTCGGCGCACGTCAACAATGCTTAAAAGATAACCAGAAAGTAACATTTTATTCATTGTTGAGTCCTCACTACGAATCGATTGTTATATCATACGAAATATCATGATACGCATTGTTTGTCACTGCTAGAACACATACAATTAGATATTTGCGATATTACGTAGGAAAAAATACTAAAACGAAATAATTTAAGCGTCAATTTCGTGTTCGCTCATGATTATTTTTTGTTTTCGTCAAACAAGTTGCGCTGCGCATACGAAACCGATTTTTCATTTCTACGAAACGAAAATTTGTTTCCCTTGCAGCATTCGGCCGTGCTCAAAATGGGTTCTTTCAGTCGATACAAACGTTAATTATCAATTTTTTGGAATGGATATTTTTTTCAAGATTTTGCTTAAGCTACTGCAATAGTTAATTCCTGTTTATTAGGAGCTTTAGCAAAAAGATTCTTACATGAATGCACGCTTAGTCTGTACGTTTATCCGGCCGTCCGTTCGCCGTTTGCACGATAACTTGAAAACTCTTTCAAATTCTGTTTTCAGAAATATGGCAATCAAGGTCTTAGCTCGGCTGTATCAACTTTTCAGGGTTTTCGTGCACCCCCTTCCAAGTCGAATTCACGTGTAAACAGAGTGACTGTAAAGAATACCAAAATAAAGGCAAGCCATATAACAATCGATTCGTCGAGAATGAATACACTGTTACTTTCTGTTTATCTTTTAAGTATTGTAGAATTGAGCACGCGCGCGCGACGAACACTTTGTCGACGCAGGATTGCTCAATTGCTCATAACCTATATTATTAAGTAGCGGAAGAATGAAGCTAATTATTGGTTTTACAGTGTCCGTCTGTCCCCTTCAAAATTTCTACATTTTTGAGGTAGAAGTTTGAAATTCGGAACGTAGCATACTAAGGGCATGTCACCTTAACGATTTAGTTGAGTTTTGATTGGTGTACTGGGGTCGGTATTACGGGCATGAGAGTCAGAGGAAACAAAAGATCTATGTGTTATCTAGGTATGTAAAGGAGTGAAAAATCAGTATCCAGATTCTTCTAGGCAAGATTTACTTTACTATGAAGTTTAGGCCAAATTGTTCTAGTGGGGTCGCAGTTGCGGGGATGGCAGTCACTTGGTCTTTAAAACTACGGCAACATATGGCATGTGATATGTCTTTCCATTGGAAATGATGAGAAATGAAATAAGATACGAGCTCTTTTACATTTTCTACATACTACGTTGATTAAGAAATTTGGGAGGGAGGGGGGGAAGTGCAGATAAAGGAGTAAAATGAGATGACCGCAAGGTCTGTTAGATAATCCTACTCCGGGGAATTAATTTCTTGTTAATAAATGTATAAATGTATTCCTGCTTCACAGCTAAAGCTCCTTCTTGGACTATTTAAGATTTACAAGAATTTATTTAATAAGATTATTGTGCTGTCGAAGTGCAATGTTATATTCAAGCTGTCCTTCGACAGAGTTAACGAGTTCGGCGCCCATTATCAATCGGCTCAAAACATCAAACAAGTTGATGCGCAGATAAATGCACACTCGTTTTGTTGCAGACGAAATTTTCTACGAAAATCTTGAAAAATTACATTACGAAAGTGGATAGACAAAAACGAAAAATCCATGTGAAACGAAAAATTTTTAAATGTCGTATTTATTTCTCGTTTTCGTATGCTTTTGATTTTCGTACGAAGAATCGCAAACTGTTTATTGTCGAAAACAAAATTTGAAAGAGTTAACCCGTATTTAAGTTATCGTGCAAACGGCGGACAGCCTGCCAGATAAACGCACAAACCAAGCGTGCATTCTTATAAGTAGTGTTCTGCTAAAGCTTCTAAAAAATCTTACAAATATTCCAGGAAGGAACTTTAGCTACGACAAAGCAATTGTGCCTCTGTCAACAATGCTTAAAGGATAAACAGAAAGCAGCAGTGTACATATTTATTCTTAACGAAGCGATTGCTATGAGATTTTCTTGGTATTTTTAACGGTCACTGTTTTAGCACCTGCAAAGTTGCTTACAAAAAACTTGAAGGTGTCCACAAAAAAGCCTGAAAGACTTTGATGTTGATATTGTCGAAAAAATTTCAAAAGGTTGATCCGTTTTCAAGTTATCGTGCAAACGGCGGTTGGCCGGATCAGATAAACGTATAGATCAAGCGTACATTCTTGTAAGTAGCTTTTTGCTAAAGCTTCTAATAAAGATCTCCGAAACTTTTTAGAACACTAACAAAGGTAAAGCTACGCTTATAAAATTTATTATTTGAGATAATATAAGCTTATATTATTCGAGAGTTTGAAAATACAGGGTCTTTGTAATTAAAGTTACATTTTGACATGGCCATAAAATAAAAACTACTGGACCAAAAGCTATAATACTTGGTAATATTATACAAGAGGGCATGGGAAGTTCATACTCACCA
>JAHWFO010066449.1:782932-800202 GCA_023313115.1 Rhysida immarginata
TATACATCTGAGGTAAAATTACGTGAGTAAGAAATTATTGGAGAGGTCCAGCCATTGTGAGCCTTTAAAAAGATTCTTTTCGAATTTTCATTAAGAATTTTTACTGTATTAATTCTAAGCATTTTCATTTGTTTATTTTTAAGATATTGCAAAATTTAATTTAATTTTTTGAGATTGTTCTGTTTACATCCAAGTGTAATTATACCGGGCAACGCTGGGTACCTTTGCTAGTCTTCTATATATATAAAGAAGGATGTTTGTGGGTGGGTCTGTACGTTTTTTATACAAATCTACAGTTTTATTCCGATCTTGATAAAATGTCGCATACATGACCTTCAAAGCATGAGGAAGGTCACTGTCTACCTCAGATTTCGGAAAAATAATAAATTTCGATAAAAAATCGATATTCATGGTTATGATAAGGCATATTAATGAGAAATATCTCATGACCAACAATGCAAGGCAAAGTTTGTACAACAATAGGTATCAACAATGGTATCAACACGCAATTCACAAACGCTCTGCATGAACCAACAATCAATATCTCATGACTAACAATGAAAGGAAAAGTTTGTGCAAGTGTAATTATCCCGGGCAACGCCGGGTACCTCTTCTAGTTATAAATAAAAAGAAAACATTTATCTGCTAGAAGTAAACACATTTTCTCTCTTCGGCTAGGAAGAACAACAACACTTAAACCGTTGCAAATTTGCTCTCCATGAGACGTATGTTTAAATTTCCGGACTTCATGTTTATTTATTTGCAGAAGACTTAAGATTATAAAAGAAACTAATTCACATTTTAATAAAGCCTTCCCAGAAAAATAAAATTTTTAGTATATTTTCTTTGCAACCAAAAAGACCGCTACAGCAAAAAGGGTCTTTAGAATTTGCCGAATTCACCGGTGAACAGCAGAAGTAGCGTTAATGGTTTGTTTGAGGAGAATGTTTATAAGGGAATCATTTTCGTTATATGTAAATTTTGTTTTCAAGAAAATATTTCGTGGATGCCTTCTGAAATGAACAGACTTCAGAGAAGTAAGGTTAAATTTGGCTAGCCATGGACTTATGCTGTTATCTAGAATAACATAATGTGTTTTCAGTGTTGCCTCTGTGAAAGTTCTAATTTTTTCTCTCATACGATTTCGCTCTTTAACAGTTCACAACATGAGAGATTAAAAAATTATTTTGAAATATTATTATAGCTTCTGTCTACTCGTTTATTCTCTACTTTAGCCTTAATAGGTAACGACAGTCATACATCAGTTATTGGGAGAAATATTTTTTTCTTGTTATTGAAATGCTTTTGAAGAGAAACTTTATAAAACTGCTTGCTCAAAGGTGATTCATGCCACATAAAATTTTTAGAAAATTTAAAAGGTTTAGGCAATTTAAAATAATAAAATGTACAGCTGTTCTTTTCTGGTTTCTGTTTTTCTTCGGAAAACAACTCCTATCTGGGCACTTAGACTTCAAGAAATGCCGATAATAAATATAGGAAATACGAATCTGTTTTAAAATGAAGCTTTTAAAGGCCCATTGAAATTTTATTCGACCGCCTTTGGCTCGTATGACTATAGGACAACGCCAAGGAAGGAAACCACTTGGTCTTTTTATGTACTTTGGAGACCACGTTTCGTTTGATCAATCACCACTCTTTGATGCTCATATCGTTTCTCCAAGGTTCCTACAAGTTTCAACTTACAAATTTCAAGGCTTAGAGTCATGACATTATCTCTATAAACTCCGCAATACTATATTTTTCATGTCTAAAGAATAGACCATTATACTATAGCAAATCAAAACAAATAAGTACTTGGAAACTAATCATTGTACAACACTGCAGTTGTGTTCCTTTTTGAAGTATTCGCTTTTCCCTCAAAATGCATAAATTCCCCCTGATAGTGGTTTTCCCAGTTTTGAACACATGATCTAGTGCATTCTTTATGGATGAAATTGTATACTTAGTTGTTGTCAATACTCAAGTAGATCTTCAGTAGTGAAAATAAAAATGCAGCCAATAAGTGCTAAATTCGAGCTACAAGGTATATAGTGCATGCATGAAATGATTTGTCAAAAACTTTATCACAACACTGGTAATATAGACACCTTCATGCAACCAATATGGATTACAAAATGGCACTGCATATTGATTGTGTTCCATATTAATGGCTTATAAGGTGTTCTATATGGTTGTGCAAATTTTCAGAGCCTGTTCAGAGCAATCGAAATAGTAACTATTGTATGAACATAGGGTCGAAAAATTATTTTTAGAGTTATAAATGTTTGACGTTATAAAAGGTGTCCTGCAATATACGAAATTAACGTTAAAGCGTATAGGAGTGGCAAACTGTGTGATTTGTTTGTAAAGTTTAACAAGACAATTCAGGCCGTAACATCCAACAATGGTGCTGCAAGAACGTTTCGAATCTGATATTAAAGAACACAATTTTCTTCAGACAGTTCTTTGAATTGTCGTAACTCTTCTTTTACCGCAGAATTCCACATCTTATAGGCATGCGACTGCCGATTTGGAACAGTTTCAGTTTCTGTTGCATGGTTCTGGGAACACGCTTAGTTAAAATCAATTTTCAAATATTGTTGAATAATCTGGTTAAATTGTTGCACAGTGGATGTCCTGTTACTCCAAAAAATTTGTTTTTAACGACGGTGGTTATCATTTTTCTAAAGTTGATTACTCGCACCGACAATGAGCTCATTTTCGAAGTCAATTAGACCATTCTTATTCTCCATGATTCACAGGTGAAGCTTGTACAAATTCATTCAACTTTTTAAACAGGTAATAAATACGACTTCATTTGACACCGGCGTCGGAGGATTTGTCCCTATCGTCTAAGATAAGAAAGCTTGGTCAGATTGTTTATGCATGTCATTGCTACACCTATTGCTTATTGCGGTGTACGCATTTCTACACACCTTCTAAGATTTCCGGCAATGGGCGTTTACTAATGGACTTCTGTATCTCTCAATAGGACCGTCTATATAAGGAGGGCCACGGACTAATCTTCGTCTTATGTAAGTGACGGTTTACTTTTTCTACTCGTTATTAGAAGGACAGCCTTGGATCTCAGACAGCTGCCGTGTCCAGACTGACTATAGAATTATTTCAGTTGTAAAGCAGTAAAAATACCTGTAGGGTGGCCCAAACTTATCCAGCATAATTGTTTCGGAACATTGTTCCATTTGAACCATGCAATGTTCCTAAACAACTATGCTAGATAAGTTTGGGTCACCCTGTAGTGTTTACACGTCGAAATGTTTTTGACGATGTTACGGAATAATGTTTTATCTTCCGTTTAGAAGCTTCTATACTCCAGACTGATTGTTTCCATTTTTTGTTGATATGTGTTTTAAGCACCTTCGGACTGGCAACGGATTCATATCCGTGGAATTGGCTGGCGAAGGAGGACTTGAATTTGCTTTTCACATAGATATTTCATGGCGCTCTTCGATGCGTGACATAATGCCCCATCGTGTTGGAAAATGAAATCATCGTCGCACAAATCTTCGGCTGAAGACAGCATAAATGTTCTACTACTTCTTGGTAATGTTCCGAATTCACACGTCCTTTTAGTATGTACAGCTTACCAACACAATCTACGGTCATGCAACACCAGAGGCAGCTCTTCAGAAAGGTTTCATATTCAAATCGCCATACTCGTGGCCCTTGAGTTCCATGCTGTATACAAAAAACGGATTCGTTACTAAATAGGGATACTTTCCAGTCATCAGCATCCCACATCAGATGTTCCTTGCACCATCTTATAAGCGTCAGTAGTAGTTTATACACTTCTAAAACTGTTCCGTCTCCAATCTTCATAAGTTGGCGGTCATCTCGAGCTGTGGTGGATGGCTAAGTCCGTATTTCAATTCAGTTATTTGCAAATTGTCCGTTGCCACGGTGGTATTTCTGTACCCTTGAACTCGATATCTAGTAATTCATTCGTGTGTTCGTTTGCATTTTTTAAGACTGTGAACCAATTATGGAAATATTCTAATTATTTGAACTAATGAAAATTCGTATTCAAATTTTAATAAATTTATATGTTTAATTTGTACTTTGAAGCTCGTAGGCCGAGCATTAACATTACTAAATCAAAGTTCTTTCCATTCCCTTTTTAAGGGGAAACGGGACTTACACTCTTCAATATATTTGCAAATTTGGAATATTCTGATATTCTGAGTCAAAGTTGTAATTAAATCGCGATAATCTTCAATACCATTTCAATCGACTGCTGGGATTCCAGTAAACATCTTCATTTTAACGGAATACTGAAATATGATTTTACATCAGAGAAATAATCTGAAAAGAACTTAGTATTCTTTAATGAAAGGGGTGTAAAATACAGACACATAAGAATATTTTAAAATAAACGAAAGAAAGGTTTTTCATTCAATTTTCTTTAAGGTTGTTTTTATCTATTTCCATTTTTTTCATTTGCCTTTTTTCAAATTCTGTTGTTGGTTTTTGGTTTCGTGGAAGTGGTTTCCTTCCCTTTCTTTATTTCTTTTGGAAACTTGCCCGCCAATAATGCGAAACTCCAAACAACATTGAGAAAGAGGGGAAAAAAAGAATAAGAAAAATCTTTTGCATATAAATAAAAAAAAAAACAGATACAAAGAAAGTGATTAATTCCTTTCTTCCCATTTCTCACGTATCACACGTATTCAATTTAACTGCATTAAAAAAGTTCCACTTAACTATTACATTTTAACTGCATCATATGGGCCTGCATAATAAAAAGAAAAAATAATCTGTCTTTATAAATAAACTGACGTGAAAACGTAAGGACCGAGAGAGACAGATGAAAAGAAAGCCAAAAGATAATGACAAAAGAAAGGACGTGTGTGTGTGGGAAGAAAAACAGAGAAGGAAAGGGGCTCAATTGCGTACAAGTGCCAACAACTAAGACATCATTTCCCCCCGGGAGTGAGAGAGTAAGAAAACGATTCTATTTGTGGCCACCAGGGTGTGATAATGGCCCTTTTCCTCTTCATAGATACCGACTCAAAATGATTCCAATAAGTTGGGCGTTCTTTCTTCCTCATGTTGGCGACGTGATTTTTTGGTGCCGATTTCAAGCCTGGCTTCCTCTCGAGAAAACAAAAGTAAATTTTATATTTGACTCATAAGCCATACAATAAGCCATATATAAAAGAAAAATTCCACAGATGATTTCTAATCAAGTGCACTTTGGAAGTTTTTAAATTATTATTATTTATCATCATAGGCTATATTACATTTTTTAATTGGCATATATATATATACAATATAAAATTAAATGACGTCAGCAAAATTTAAAGCACTTTTTAAC
Organism: Rhysida immarginata; assembly: GCA_023313115.1. NCBI lineage: Eukaryota > Metazoa > Arthropoda > Chilopoda > Scolopendromorpha > Scolopendridae > Rhysida > Rhysida immarginata. The sequence continues at coordinate 788,268 of JAHWFO010066449.1, forward strand.
TTAGGGGTATCACGGAATTCTTAATCACAGATATTGATTTACAATTAATCAATAATATTTTTTACATAATAAATCCGAAAATACATGTAATATCAAATTCTTTAGGCATGTATAAATTTCGAATTCTGACAACTCTATTTTTAAACATACATTTCAATAGCATCTAATGTCTCAATTTTTCTGACTGTAATACTGAAATTACTTTCTACAGCTCGTCAACGCTTTTCTTCTTACGGGCATATCAGCAATAGTGTTTAATTATTAAACACAAGGAGATATCAGAAAGTAACGCTATTTATTTTTTCCAAAGAAAATTACAACATATACAGTAAACAACTAAATACAGCTGAAACTGCATGTCTTTATCTATTTTTCCACTTAGGAAACTTGATGATTTAGGCATTTCTTCCAACGCTGCACCAATTTCAAAATACCCCACTCATAGAACTCCGTCGGAGCAATGCCATCTGGAAGCGCATTTTCCTCCTGCTTGTGCCGCTGCAGATGTTGCAGTCTCCACGCCAGTTTGTTGCCGGTCCTTTCTGACTTTTTAGAATTCAACGCGAACAGAATTTTGTGGTATCTAAGCTTTTCATGAACCAAATCCCATGCAGATCCATAGGATATATGAAATTCTTCACTCACTTCTTTCAAGAAAATGCAACGGTCTTCTCCGGTTTTGTTGTTAATGTCTTCGATAATGGCTTGTGTTGCCGCTGATGTAGGCTGCTCAGAACGCTGTTTATGTGCAAGCTAACTTTTCCTTCCCAAAAAATTTTATACGAGGGGCATTCAAATTTGACCTGGACTTTATTTTTTATAAAATCAAGAAACTACAAAAAAGACCCACACACAAGCTTTTTCTCAAAAAACTCTCTTTGTTTCTCTACACATTTTTCCAGCGTTCTGGGAGCATACCGGTTCTGTAGAAATCTTCAGGCTAATGTCAAAACCACGTCAGGACAGCCTTTTTGACTTCCTCATTGGAGCCGAACATCTGCCCTCCCAAGAACTTTTTCAATGGTCCAAAAAGGTGATAGCCGTAGAAAAACAAACACCACTGGTAAGGAGTCCTAGTCACTTTTTCCTCAATGCCGGCTTCAGGGACGTCCTCAAAATATCAAAATAGTAGGGCGCATTTATGGTTCGACGTTCTTAATATCCTAGAATACAGTCGCCATCACTTTCGTTACCGACGGTGTCATCTTGAATTTCGTGAGTCGTGATAAGTCCGTGTGTCGCCACTCCATGCTCGCATGCATGGTGATGAATCCATGTCTCGTCGGTGAGACAACACGCCTTAGGAAGCTGTCACCTTCCCTGTCATATTGCTGCAGCAGCATGGAACAGATTTTCATCCGGGTGGTTTTGTGATCCTCGGAGAGTTGCTTAGAGACCCATCTGGCACAGATCTTGTTGAATTTCAACTTATCGTGGATAACGGTCTCCACTCTGCCAGTGCTGATGTTTATTATTGAAGCCAATTCTCGGACATGAATCCGCCTGTTGTCCCTTATCAGGTCATTTGTTCGTGCGATAATGCTACCAGTGACACCAGTTACTGCCCTTGCCTTATGAGGTTCATTGCCGGTGGATTCTCGCCCTCCTTCAAACTTTTGGCACCAAGGAAAGACGGATGATCGAGATAAACATGACTCGTTGAACTGTCTTTGAAGTCTCTGATGAATTTCAGATGCTTTCACACCTTCCTTGTGGAGAAACTTGATGATTATTCGTTGTTCCTCTTTGTTCGACACATTTGTTCGCCATTTTGTTTAAACAAACAATCGGTTGTCATGGCAACCGGATGAGTGGTGCTGCATTTGCATGACAGGCGGTAGTTGCAACCATGACAATGAAAGTTTAGGTCAAAATTGCAGCTACTACAACAATGAAATTTACAAAAATTAAAGTCCAGGTCAAATTTGGACGCCCCTCGTACCATTTGCACCGTAAACTGATACCATTTCCCCACAAATTTTCGCTGATTTCTTACTCTTGCGAAAAAAACAAACCTTATAACAGTTCGCTGTTCTTCCACTGTAGACCATATGACAGCGGCGGCCATTTGTCAAGCGACTGGCAGCACGTAGTGCGCGTGCATAGGGATAATTCTTGTTATGCAATGTCTGTTCATGCACTCAGCTTTCTTTTTGGCTATGTTTACTTTTACACAGCGACTATATTTCCTCCGTTAAAAAATACATGGCGTTACTTTCCGATATCCCCTCGTAGAATTTACATTGATAGTGTTGTAGCACTTAGAGTTGACTAATAATAAGCTACAGAGAACCTAGGTTGATTGAAATAATTTGGTTTAATGAAATCGGTATGACTAAAATTGGTATAGAAGCCATTCATACCCATTTCATCAAACCAAATTACCTCAAACAACTGTAAGTATCATAATATTATAAACTACTTCTAATTTCATTACAGTAATATATATGCTTTATTGTATTAATAATATACAGGGTGTCCGAAAAGTATCTCTACACTTTTAGAAAATCATTAAATAGAATATGAACTTGCGGTTTATTGCATTCAATACAGAAAGTATAAAGTTTTTCTTAAATGAAGTTAAGAGTAAATGGCGCCCCAATATGTGAGAATTCAGAGTCACTGGATATAGAATTGACGAACTGAACTATATCCACTGGCTCTGTGAGAATTGAGAAACTGAAAAGTCGAATTACAACGGCCATCGAGACTGTCTATCCCCCTTTGCTTCACAGAATCTGGTTAGAAATCTCTTATCGGCTCGATTGTTGCGTGCGACTAATGGTGCGCATATTGCAATTTATAAATATTGTCAAAAAAAACCTTGACATTCTGTTCATTGAACACAGAAACACCGTAATTGCATAACCTTGTTTATTTCTTTTACTGATTTTCTAAAAACATAAAGATACTTTTTGGACACCCTATACATTCTAATTATAATTATATAGACCATGATAGGGCTGAAGATAGCTTCATAGCCGAAACCGTTCTGCTAATATATCCAAATGTAAATAAATGTTAGAATGAAAACCATAATCTGAAATACAAAAACAAGATCTACTTCTCTATGCAACCTGAGTTTTCTAAATCATTTACCTATAAGTAGCACTTAATAACTCTGAAAATAGCAGCAACAAAACATTCAAATATTCTTTAAAACCCGCGAGATATTACCAAGTATCGCATTTTAAAATAGGCTATCAGATTCCACTTAACGACGCAGTGATTCCACTTAACTTAATCCAATGGACTTTTATCCGTCGGGATACTACTCTGGTTAACGACATCAATGATCTGGAAAAGATTATCAAGAACGCCTGTGTTGCTGTTCGAGAGGACGCAGGTATCTTCGAGGGGAGTGGCCGTGGCTTGGTTGTCTCGTCGGTTGGCTCGCTGATCGATGGAGTTAAGCAACTTCAGGCGCGGCCAGCTGCTGGCTGGGTTACGGCTATTTGGGGCACAGCTATTGGGGGACTTTAGTATGACCCATTTTCTGACTGACCAGTGCTGGATGTCCAGCAGCTGGTGATAGCCACTGGTTTGTTCGTCCACCAGCAGCTCTTCCATCATGAACACCCCGTGCTTCGGAGGGCACGTTAAGCCGTCGGTCCCGGCTGCTACTGTCATCTCGTAGCAGTCGTTAGTTGCTGGGATGGCGCAAAACTCCCTCGAAGGAGTAAGTGCCGCAGATTATCGTTCTGCAATAATCTACCCTCTGTACAAGATAAGATCAGATCTTCGAGCATGCATTGCTGCCCTTGGCGGACACTTTGAGCATCTCCTCTGATGCCAATGTACATTCTGTAACGCCGTTGCATATAACTCAGTAACAACGCCTTGGAGAACATATATATTCATAGGGATATTCTTTCTTGTTTTGATCCCAGGAATCATCTCATCGACGTTTGTTACACATGTATAAATGTCCAGTAAGTGTTCGTGTAAAGTACCTCTTTTTATTCCGCGATTGGGCTGAAATTCGATATCTGATTGTTTTCCTTCATTATAAAGGCCTATACTAAATTTTATTTGTTTACCTCTATTTAAAGTCCTATATATATGAAGAAAACAGAGTACTGTATGTGTTGAGGTAAATGACAGATGTAGCAGAAAAGAAGAACGAGACACAAGAACCCTGGAAAAAAATAAAAAATAAAAAATGAATGTAAGGTGGTAAAACCCTTAGAAAAGCTGACGTTTTGGATAGAGGCTATTTCTTTGTCAAAGTAAAGAGGCTATTCTTTTGTGTTTAGGTAAAGTAAGACTTCCGGTTGACAGATTTGGTCCAAAAGTTGAAACAGATTTTGGTGTAAGGACCAGATACCAGTTTTCATCCATGTAGCTCATTATGTGCAATATACAGGGTGGTTATAATTTAAGTTACACTATTCAGACCCCTCTGGATCCCGTGAAATCCCTTTTTCTTCTCTTCCCCTCAGCACAGCCTTTTTGTCCTCTTCCTCTCTACCTCCACAAGTCTCTTCAAATTTAGTAATCATTTTTTCAAACCATTACTCGTCATATGCCCTTTTCGCAAGTCTTTCAAGCATCGAAATTTTCGCAGTGCAGCAGAACCATTACTGCAGTTCTGATAAAACAACTTGACCAGTAAAGCGCGACCTTTCTTCTGTAAAAAGCATGGTGAAGAAGGATTTTACAGCTGATTAATGGCATTTTAAAGCGTTTTAAAGCCTTCCTAATTGGCTTAGCGTGCCTTTTCTTGTATGATAAGCGCCACGTAGTGGTCGATATTTGAACTACTTTTTATTGCAAAAAATCTCTTCCCCATGGTCAATATAAGGTATATGCCAAATTTCATCAAAATTCGATCAGCAGAACATGTTCTAGAGAGGTCTCAATAGTGTAACTTTAATTATAACCACCTGTATATAACGAATTTTTAGAAAGCTATAGCTTAGCTTAGGGCATTCAATATCGCTAAAATACACTTTCATCTCAGTTATATTTTTTCCCCTCAAAATCTTGGAAATATGAGCATGGTCAAGATATCGTTACCATGGAAGCACGCTAGAAAGGAAAGTTGGATCTCAGCCTTTTTGCTGATTAATGTTAGATACGGACAATTGAAGTCAGAGATGGTTAGGAGAAAGAAAGTAATCATCTAAGACTTTATTCTGCGTAAAATAAAAGGAAAAAATTGTACTTGGAGAGTTTTAGAAAAGTTATTTCTTCAGTTCTTGAGAACATCTTGGAACTTTCTTAACTTTATATTCTTTTTTTTCCAACATGCTAGAAAAATAAGAATTACAAGTAGATATTCAAATGGGGGATGAAGAAGAAAAGAAGGACGAGAAACAAAAACCCTGGAATAAAACAACAAAAATGGTTTTACCGCCAAAGCGGATAAAAGGAGCACCTTTGGTTATAGCATCATACATGGATACAAGAATTAACCTACATTTTAAAACGCTTTAGAGAAAATATATAAATATGTAAAACAAATTGTAAATTACTATGTAAGTAAACTAACGTAAAGATTAAATGGAGAGTGTTGTTATCTATATATATATATATAAAGATGTTTGTTTGTGGGTTTGTAGGTTTGTTTGTTTCTTATGAAAATCTACAGTTTTATTCCGATCTTGATGAAATTTTGCATGCTTGACCTTCAAACCATGAGGAAGGTCACTGTCTACCTCAGATTTCGGAAAAATAATAATTATCGATAAAAAATCGATATTCATGGTTATGGCAGGGCATATAAATGAGAAATATCTCATGACCAACAATGCAAGGTAAAATTTGTGCAACAATAGGTATCATCAATGGTATCAACACGCAATTCACAAACACTCTGCACGGACCAACCAATATATATCTCATGACCAATAATGAAAGGAAAAGTTTGTGCAACAATAGGTATCAACAATGGTGTCAACACGCAATTCACACTACGCTCGGACCTGCAACAGAAATCTCATGACCAACAATGCAAGGCAAAGTTTGTGCAACAATAGACCCGTCATGTTCGCATCAACAATGGTCTCAATGCGCAATTCACCAATAACAATGAGCACAAAATTATTCAAAGAATTATAACAATGAACATAAAATGATGATGCAATGACAGAATTCAATGAACATAAAATAAAATAATTAGTAACAATGAACAGGAAATGGATATAATCTATATATATATAAATGGTTGTTTGTATGTATATATATTTGTCTCTTATACAAATCTACAGTTTTATTCCAATCTTGATGAAATTGTGCACACATGACCTTAAAAATAAGGAGAAGAGCGCTGTCTACATGAGATTTCGAAAAAAAATAACTATTTATATAAAATTCATTTTCAGTTTGTTAACACATTAACTGGTTTTGCACTACAAACGTAACATTTACTAGCGTGGCACTGCATAATTAACCAAATTAACCTCTTTTAGGGAGGGGAGTAACTAATTGTAAAGTGTGCTTTCCATGAAGCGCGGTATCTCCACCATGACCTACCTAAAACGTTCCTAGGCTCATTCGGAATTACCATGAAAAATATCATCAATATTGGTATAGCCATTTTGAAATGCATAGCGAACAGATGTGTGTTTCTTTCTTAATTAAATCTTTAGTTTAATTCCAATCTTGATGAAATTTGCAAATTTGATCTTCAAAGCAAGAAGAAGGTCACTGTCTACATGAGATTTCGAAAAAATAATATTTATCGATAATAATTCATGGATTTAAATTCAAATTATGGACCAAAATACATATCTCCTGAAGAATAATGCAAGGTAAAGTTTGTGTAACCATAGGCTGCTCTGTTCGTTTCAACAGTAGTGATAGCAACACAGAATTCTAAAAATGATACGTCATTAAATACAAAAATTGGAGAAAATATACTAGATTCAGCCAATCCAATCTTTATATATAAAAATTCAAGTTCAGGGTGCGTCTGTAAATGTTCTAAAAACTCTTGAACCACTTATCCAATTGAGCTCATATTCGCACCATATGTTCGTTAGGTTCAGAGTAAGGTTTATATGTCTCCAAAGGGAGGGGGTGGCGGTAAGTATATCTTGGTTTATGTTTGTTTGTTTCCTCAAGAGATGGCGCAAGGGACACGACATTAAAATTTCATCAAACAAACAGACCGAGCAACGCCGGTCATATCACCTAGTAGTTATGTATGTAAGACATGTTCATTAAGACATGTAAATGAATTTCAAAACTTCATTAACAAAAATATTTTGAGGACACACGGCTTACATAAGCATAAAATACTTACATGCATAAATCGATGACCACCGTCTTATAAAATATAATATTCTTCGGGCTTTCTAATCTCCTGACCATTATTTAAAGTTTCGCTTAATGGTCGTCAGCATACAGCTGGAAGGTCTTCCTCCTCTGAGAATCAGTGAGATGGCGTCGGAAATTTTAGCAAAATATATAATTCCTGTCCTTTGTGCTTTTCTTAGAATTGAGAGTTATTAGAATTTAACATTTTCTTGAAAAGCTATAAAAATGAGCAGTAACTGAAAATAATGGAGAATTAGCAGACTATTGAGAAACAGTGGAAAGGCGGCAGAAAAAGCAACCCCTTCACTCGGTGCTGTATCGATACTTTCCAGCTCACTGCTTCATCTAAATAAGTGGTGAGTGACCCTGTGGTCGTCGATGCAAATGTGTCAACAGAAGAAACTGCGACTGCCAGATCACATCAAGTGATGAATGCACCAGTTTTGCTTCAAGACCTCGAGAGCACAGTGTGAATTGCAACAGTTTGCCAATTAGAAAAATTGATGGAAAATTCGATCTGGATTCGAACCTGGAACCTCGACTGTCATGGTCGACGCCTCATTGGTACCGGAAGTAAATGGCGAACGAGCAATCTATGCTCCATTTATTAAGTTTTTATGAATATTTTGAATCATTTATTTCAGATAAAAAGCTTAAAATGTATAACTAGCTGTGCCTTAAAATAAACATCGATAACTTATGCTTTATATGTTGAATGAATATCAGATTATTTAAAGCATCTGGTGGCCAAAATAATAGCGGGTTCGCGTTTAAACGGGAGTGTCATAAGTTATGATTCATAACCCAATTAAGAAACCCTGGCCCAATTAATAGAGGTGTCGACCATGACAGTCGAGGTTCCTGGTTCGAATCCAAGTCGCAGAATTTTTCCATACATTTTTCTAATTAATATCATTTACCTGATGCTTGCAGTTTGCTCCAGTTTAATTTCTTTATTTCCTAACAGTTTATCAATTGATGGAATTGCAGTGTACACAGACACGATCAATTACACCCATCGCCATCAAGAAGAGAATTTTGGAATTGTTGAATTTTTAGATAAACAAATGAATTTTTAAAGGTGAGGTCACACAAATTTACAGCCATAAACAGGGTCAGATCAAACTATTGTATCATTTTCATTCTATTTCCTCCCACTTTCATAGCCATACACATTATTCCACACATTGTTTCTCCGGCACTATGGTAAACTCGCTGAGTTATACACAACATTTCAACACGAACCGAGGAGAATTGTTAGAGGGCCATCCATTACGAACAATTAAAAAAATTTTTTTCGCTTTTTCTATATGAATTATTACTGTTTTAATGTGTTAACTTTTACTTATATTCCCATTCAGATATTGCAAACTTTCATCAAAAAAAAAGAGCCCGAGCAACGCCGGGTATATCAGCTAGTATATATATAACTAGCAGAGGACCCGGCGTTGCCCGGGATAATTACGTTTGTAGGTAAACAGAACAACCTCAAAAAGCTAAATTAAACCTCTAAATTTGTTAAATAATAACTCAATCACTACAATATAGAGCCAAGGGACTATCCATTCTAAGAAAAATCCGAAAGACAGGAATTTACCTCTTCACTGAAAAAATGCATTCTAGGCGATATACCGGGGCTTGATTTACCGAAAAAAGTTTTTTAAAGGCTCACACGGGATGGACCTCTCCAAGGATGCCTTCTAGTCTAAATAATTTTTTACTCACGTAACCTTACTTTAGATGTACACTTGATGTTGTTGCAATTTTCTTTCTTCTTTCGATGTCTTGAAGAAACAAACCCACAAACAAACCCACAAACAAACCCACAAACAAACCCACAAACAAACAATTATCCTTCTATATATATTTATATATTTAGAAGGATGTTTGTGGGTCTGTTTGTTTGTTTGGGGTTTGTTTGTTTCTTATGCAAATCTACAGTTTTATTCCGATCTTGATGAAATTTTGCATACTTGACCTTCAAAGCATGAGGAAAGTCACTGTCTACCTCAGATTTCGGGAAAATAACAATTATTGATAAAAAATCGATATTCATGGTTATGGCAGGGCATATTAATGAGAAATATCTCATGACCAACAATGCAAGGCAAAGTTTGTGCAACAATAGGTATCAACAATGGTATAAACACGCAATCCATAAACACTAGGCAGGGATCAACAATATATATCTCATGACCAACAATGAAAGGCAAAGTTTGTGCAACAACAGGTATCAACAATGGTATCAACACGCAATTCAAGAATAACAATGAGCACAAAATGATGATGCAATGATAGAAAGTTCATTTCAAAGAATTATAACAATGAACATAAAATGATGATGCAATGATTGAACATTCGTTTCCAAGAATAAGTAACAATGAACAGGAAATGGATATAATAGATGATATAGATAGGGCAGTCTCTCTCGATGAGGCAAAGGAGATACACGTGTCTTCCTTCAGCTCCCTAACAAGCTTTCAGACGATTGGGAAAAGTGTGTATATGTTTCTTTGTGTGTGTGTGTGTGTGTGTGTGTGTGTTTGGCACGTTTTAGCAGTGCATAACCTATTACAGTTTATTTCCAAAAAACACATCAGTTTATTTAACTTCTTGAGATTGTTCTGTTTACCTACTGTGTAATTATCCCGGGCAACGCCGGGTCCTCTGCTAGTCTTTATATATGAAGAAGGATGTTTGTGGGTGGGTTTGTTTTTTATACAAATCTACAATTTTATTCCGATCTTGATGAAATTTTGCATACTTGACCTTCAAAGCATGAGGAAGGTCACTGTCTTCCTCAGATTTCGGAAAAATAATAATTATCGATAAAAAATCGATATTCATGGTTATGGCAGGGCATATAAATGAGAAATGTCTCGTGACCAACAATGCAAGACAATGTTTATGCAACAGTAGGTATCAACAATGGTATAAACACGCAATGCACAAACACTAAGCAGGGATCAACAATGTATATCTCATGACCAAAAATGAAATGCATAGTTTGTAACAATGCATAGAATTCCTGTTATTCAGGCTTTTCCTAGAATTGAGAGTTCTTAGTAGCCTACTTAACAATTTCTGGAAAATCTTTAGAAATGATCAGTAATTGGAGATAATGGAGAGTTAGCAGAGTACTGAGAAAGAGTTGAAAGACGACAGAGGAAGCGGTCCTTTAGCTCCGTCTTGTATTGAGCAAATGGTAAGCATGTCAATAGAAGATTCGGCGACCACTAGACTACAGAAAGAGATGAATGGCCAAGTTTTGCCTCAAGACAGAGAGAAGAGTGGAAATTGCAACAACATCAAGTGTACATCTAAAGTAAGATTACGTGAGTAAGAAGTTAGTTAGAGTAGCAGTGGCATACTTGGCGAGGTCCATCCATTGTGAGTCTTAAAAATTTTTTTTTTCGAATTTTCATTAAGAATTTTTACTGTATTAATTCTAAGCGTTTTCATGTGTTTATTTTTAAAATATTGCAAAATTTAATCCAAAAAAAGAAGTCCCCAGTCATGCCGGGATTATCACCTAGCTTATTTGGTAGTACATCAAATCCAAACATTTCCTAAAAGTACATATTGACTATATTCTATATTGAGTTATTATTTAGCCAATTAGGAATTATAATTTAATTTTTTTTTCATTTTTTTTCATTATTTCCTTTTGTACATATAATTTTTTTTTTCCCTGTTCATTGTTTATAAATCATCATTTTTGATGTAAAATGATTATGAAAGGTTTGGAGAAGGCTCTCTTCACTGTTTCTCTTTTTCTTGCATTTCGTTCATACTTTGTTGATCATAGTTCAATTTTTAAAATAGCAAACAATCGTTAAAAAAATTACTCAACTTATCTTTTCCACCCGGGCGAAGCGGGGAAATGTTGCTAGTTCTTTATATATTTGAACAAATAAAAGTTCTTTTTTAATTTGTAGGCGTTCCTATATAATGTTAAACGAAGTGAGTCTCAATTGCTGAAGCGTTCTGTAAGAATGTATTATTTCTTCATATTCTTTTACTAAAGCATTTCTACGTTATTATCTACCGTTGAAGCAAGCGATTAGCTACTAGCAATTAGCTATATGTCTCACAGTAATTAGTTATGAATAATGTTAAGCCTAACTAATAAGCTTTGGGTAACAATACCTCCAACAACTCGTAGGGAGTTGGTTGATATATTACACACCATATCTTGGCATTGACAGTTTCCAAAAATAACATATAGTACCATTAAAATATGTACTACTCTATTAATCAATTCAGACTACCATTATTTACTCGTTATATTCACTCATGACACGTTGTTACTAGTTGTTTGATATATTACAACGCCGTATCTTAGCATTGAAAGTTCCAATCGAACCATATGGTACTATTGGGACACGTACTACTAAAACAGTTCCCACGATCATTATTTACGCGTTATATTCATTCATAAGACTTCCGTACAAGTTGTTTGATATATTACATGCCATATTTTAGCATTGAATGTTCAACGGTACCATATAATATCAATAAAACACGTCCTATTAAACAAATTCCCACTATCAATGATTATTCGATATTTTTATTCATGAGACGTCATTATGAGTTGTTTCATGTATTACACGCCTTATACACTGCTTTGCAATGAAATTGCCCCACCAACAAGGAGCTATCCGACCTTATC
>JAHWFO010066449.1:801966-816594 GCA_023313115.1 Rhysida immarginata
TCTCTCTCTCTCTCTCTCTCTCTCTCTCTATTCGTTGCATATGCTCCGAATGCAGCCACAGAGTTCCCACTCATTCTAGATGAAGTTGATGCTGCTCTTAGCAGGAGCGAGAGTGCAGATTCTGTCATCCTGGTGGGTGACTTCAATGCACATGATGATCAAACGTGGAAAGGCTTGATTGGGAGGAATGGTGATCCCGATTTAAATGCAAATGGGAGGTGCTTGTTGGATCTCTGTTGTAACAATGAACTTTCTATCACAAACACATTTCAGCACAGGGATGTCCATAAGTATACCTGGTACAGAGATGCTATGGACCAGAAGTCACTGATTGGGTAATCGTTTCAACTGACTTATTCCTATCAGTGTTGGATACTCGTGTGAGGGGCAGAACTATCAACTGATCACCACATTGTTGCCTGCACTTTGCAGTCCTCTGAATCCATGCCAACCAAGCAAAATACTAGGTGCAGACAGACTTGGCGCATCAAATGGGAGGCATTGGAGAATAGAAATGTGAGGAAGACCTTTGCAGATAACAAGGTGGTGAAGAACTACCCAAATGATCGTGATCATGGTACTGTTGAGGAGGAGTGGCAGTTGTTTAAAACTGCTGAGATTACTTCGGCTGCATTGTGCTGTGATCGTTTAGCGGCTAAGTGTGGCGCAGGGCGATGAGAAAAGGGCTGCATGAAGTCCAAGAAGCTGTCAAGGCAAAGAAGGAAGCCTATTTCCTATGGCTTGCAAATATGTCATCTTCGAGTCGAGTGTGGTACACTGAGGCGCGAAAAGCAGCAGCAAAGACAGTATCAACAGCTAAAGCCAAGGCCTGGGAGAAGTTAGGGGAGAAATTGGAGGCAGACTATGGTTCGGCAAACAAAGTATTCTGGCAGATTGTGCGCCGCCTCCGTGGAAAGAAGTCTCTTTCATCACAACCTATTAAGAGTTCAGATGGGAGGCTTCTGAAAACGGAGGAGAGCTTGTTGCATAGGCGGAAGGAATACTTTGCATCTCTTCTTAATCCGGTTACAGCAACATCTGAGGCACAAGAGGTAACCTTGGAGCGGAGAATAGTCACGGTAGTATAACCGAAGCAGAAGTCAGATGGGCAATTCAGTTCCTGAAGACTGATAAAGCTGCAGGTGTTGATGAAATCCGGTTCGATATGTTAAAGGCCTTAAATCAGGATGGTATCTTGTGGCTGACTCGGGTGTGTCAGGTTGCTTGGATATCTGCCCAGGCCCCTAAGCAATGGCAGACAGGAATTGTGCTCCCTGTCTTCAAACAAAGAGATCAGAGAGACTGCAACAACTATCGAGGCATCTCTTTGCTCAGCATTCCTGGGAAAGTGTACGTTAAGTGTCTGGAAAAGAGAAGTCGGGAAATAGTCGACTCCAAACTGTCGGGGGAGCCGTGTGGTTTCCGACCTGGCCGAAGCACGACGGATCACATCTTTGCCCTAAGGCAAATCTTTGAGAAATCCTGGGAGTATGCAAAAGATGTCTACGCATGCTTTTGTGCACCTCGAAAAAGCATATGACACAGTTCCTCGGGAGAAGCTCTGACAAGTGTTGCAAGAGTATGGAGTGGACGGGCAATTACTGATTGCTATCAGGTCTCTGTACGAAAGCTCTGAGATGTGTGTCTGGATAAATGGCATTAAGTCAAGACCGTTCTCCGTGGGTGTTGGACTCCGACAAGGGTGCGTATGAGCGTGTTTGTGTGGGCGACTGTTTGATGGAGAGGTTGCTCTTTGCTGACGACCTTGTCCTCCTTGGGTCTTCTCGCACTAACCTTCAGCATGCACTACATTGGTTTGCAGCCAAATGTGAAGAAGCTGGGATGAAGATCAGTGTGGCTAAGACTGAGGTTCTGGTCCTTTCAAGACAGCCTGCTCAGTGCGCTCTCCATGTTAGGGGAGCCCCATTGAAACAGGTGGAGAAGTTTAAGTGTCTCGGGATTGCATTGACGAGTGATGGGCGGCAGGAAAAAGAGTTGGATGCTCGGATCGGTGCAGTAAGGTGTGTCAGATGTGAACTGTGGCGATCCGTGGTAACGAAACGCGAGCTGGGTAGCAAAGCCAAGCTCTCCGTCTTCAAATCTATCTTTGTCCCTATTCTCACCTATGGTCATGAGGCTTGGGTAATGACCGAAAGAGTGCGATCGCGGGTACAAGCGGCCGAAATGAGATTTCTCAGGGATGTAGCAGGTGTTACCCTACTAGATAGAGTGCACAGCAGCACAGTAAGGGAGTCTTTAGGTGTTGAGCCGCTACTTCTCCGCATAGAGAGATCTCAGTTGCGATGGTATGGCCACGTGATAGGTCTTCCTAGGCAGTTGTTATTTTCCAAGCCGGTGGGTAAGAGACCAAGGGGTCGGCCTAGAACCAGGTGGCTAGACTACATGGAGAATCTGGGTTCGAGTCGCTTGGGTATTACCAGGGAGGACATGCACTTGATGGCGGAAGATCGCGATCGCTGGAGATCCTCCACAGGGCTGCTGCCCCCGCGACCCTAACGGATAAGCGGGTTTGAAAAGTAAGTACGTTTTAAGTTGTAGGCGTCAGCTCAGAAGAAAGCGTAGTGTGTTTAATGATACCATGTAACCAAGACATCGATCACTGCACAGTGGAATTTAAGGAGGGAATATGGACGATCATCACCTGATTAAAAAAGCATCGTTGCGAGATACACTAAGTTTAAGAAGACGAAGAGTGTGGACTCCTTTCCGTGAACAGGGTGACTACTAGAGAACTGCACCGGCGTGTTTCGCTCGCTCGAATTCGCTCGAGCGTCCCAGGCTCGAGCGCACTACGCTCGTGGTGAGCTGCCGCCCGGAGTTGGGCATTGCTGCTAAACGCAACAGTCCACTACTTGCAAGGGGGATTATAAATCTTGTTGCAAAGTTCCAATTTGCCAAAATACACTCAAAAAGATATTTAAAAAACTATAGAAATTTAATATTACTTTCGGGGTATAAAAATAGGTAAACAAAATTTTTATCCCTCTCCTAAGGGATAAAGTTTAAACCATAAAACGTATGTATATTCACAGTTGAATAACGAGAATCACGAAAACAGGACTTCACTTTTTTTTACTAAAAATTTATAAGTTTATTTACAGTAAATACTTGTTTGTAAAAATAATAACGAATGCACGAATCTAGAAGCTTGCGATCAGCTTCGTTTGAACGTTTAAAACAGTTCGTCCTATTGCCCACTCCCCCCCCCCCTTCATGGGATAAACAGAACCGAGATAACGACGCTCGGAATATCCTAACCCATACCTTTGGTAAATCTGACCGAGTCTTTTTCGCTCGTTCTATCACGACCATTTGCCACCTAGCGGATTTTATAGTAATGTTTTTCCGCCGAGCGAAAAATGTGTGAATGCAGTCCTCTAGTGATTACCTATTCAACCTAGTGAAGAGAACGTTTAGGCCTTGCAGGAAGTATTTTAACGAAGTCCTTCAAATCTACACGTGAAGGGCAGATAGTATTTGCAACACGTGTATCTCGTGTGGGCACATTTAGAAGAAGGGTTAATGACGCTATTGCTGGTGTTACACAAGAAATGTTGTAAAAACATGCGACCAACCACATAGCTGTAACTAATAATTGCTTTGTAATAAAATTTTGTAATAATACCCATCCTCTTTAGGTACTCAAATAATGTTCCAGTATTAATTGGTTTTATCCAGAGAGAAGTGGCTGAGCAAAGCTACAACACTAATGAAGAGTTGCTCAATGCGGCGTAAGACGCCTTCCGCGCCATCACTCTTAACACATGTTAGATAGAACGTGGAGCGCATCTACTTGTGCGCAATATCGACACGATTGTATAGATCCAGTGAGAATGTAACCAACCATTGAGTACGAAAGTTGTTCAATTATATTCAACTTAGATGAGAGATAAGGACACCTCTCACCTACCCTGTAGATAGCAATATTAGAAGCAAATATGAAAGACTCTTTGAAATAATCATATTTACCAGCCTCAATTCAGAATGTTTATTTTATAGTATCCTCGTCGTTATTAAATGTTATTATCGTGCTTGCGATCGTTATTTTCTTATTCATATAAACAGCTTAGCAGTGACTAGAAACTTAAAAAAATAATAAACAGGTACTCGTTCGACTTTATCTATTCATTTTCTCCCAAAACGCCTTTTATTGAATATTTCGTTTTTGTTTTACAATTACAAAAGCCCTAAACTTGATAAAGTCTAATTTTAATAGTTTTTAAAATTAAATTATCACTATATAAAAATAAAACTTTTACTCAAGGAACAAACATTTACTACGTAGTAGATCTAAGTTTATTATTATAATCCACATTTACAAGGCGCCAGGCGAATTTAGACGAGCTTTGCTGATGTTCTTGGGTGTCAGTAATTGTAAATATCGACACTAAAAACGTATTAAGTGTTGCGATTGCGTTCACGAAGAGGATATGATCAATAGAAATTGCCACTTCCCCAACTCTCCACGCGCACTCTCACTCCTATCCAGCTGCTTAGTCTCTCCTCCCTTCTCGAGAGCAACGGCAAAATTTTCCTCCTCTAGCATTTTATCGATTCCACATTTATAACAAAACGATGAGAAACTAATGTGTGTTGCATTCCACAAATGACGAACAAACATTCCAAACCGTGAGTTAGCGCCAATGGTCTTGATTCCGAAGATCGTGGGTTTAGATCCAGCTGAGGGCAATGAACATTTTTCATGAGACGGCGGAGTGCTCTTTGCTTATGTTTAGTGGGTTGTGGAAAATGAGTTAGGAAAGGTAGAGGGTATACTTTGAAACAATGTTTCTCTCCCTGTTTAAAGAGGACTACGGAGGAAAGTTATAATCTCAGTTGCATAATACACATTCCAAACAATCTAACTTATAATATGAGAGTTTTGTAACTCGACGCATTACTAATTTTAAAGTAAGAATATATATATATAGAATTCTCCTATTTAATTAGAATAGCTCCAATAGCTCCAAACCCTTTCTATAAAAATTTATGTATCTTTTCAGAATGAGCATTCATTTTATGACAACATTAATTTTCTATCTACCCATTTTAATCCCTGCGATAAATTTGCGATAATTTCTTTAACGCGTATGCTTGGTCGAGCGTCAACCGTAATCATTTTCTAGTGGTAAACATTACTTTCATTATTTCACCTTTAAAACAAGAGCAACTTCTGGTGTCTGTGTCAATGTTTTATCTTTCAGCCAGAGAATAGTTAGGGCGACGCATTTATTCTGCGGTTATCAGTGGATTCTGCAGGGTCTGCCCCAAAAGACCATCCACTATCAATTGTGAAACATTTACCAAAATACATGGCGCACAATCATTGCGGTTGGTATCACCGGACTCAACAAACTCGAAATTGTTTGTGCATTTAGTGGCCAATGGGCCCTCAATGGCCATTCTGAGCATCCGTCCAATCGATTCCTATCTAGCCATGTTCTCGATAAGAATGGCCTCGGCCGCCGAGGACTCCCGATAGTTTTTACAGGATATCCTCCTCAACGATAGCCAAAGATAGAAAAATCTGCTTTGTATATTTTCAAAAGACCCTTTTCAACGCTTATAGGTGAAAATCGAATATCAATTTAAAGTCTCAAATTTTATAACATATTGCACATGACATTTTGCGATACTTTTGGACGTGTAACTTTCGTGATTCTCAGTGACAGCTTTGCAGTGATGTTCGATTTTATGCAAGTATTGAAAAATAAGACCCATTATTATGGGAGACATAAAACAATATTTTTATTTTTCTAGGGTTAAAGATCCATTTTAAAAACGGGAAAAAGTTTATCTAAATTTATTGAGAACAGCAAATTTTAATATTTAATCGATCTAAATTAGGTTTCAGTGATAAAGGGGATCAATGAATCTAAAATGCAAGAATTTTTTGCTCATTTCACGAAAGTTCTTGTAATTTTTTCCGTAACTGTCTTTAGGTTATGTGTTCTCACGTACCAGCTATAGGCTAGAGAACGGCTGTGGCGAAAGTTTTTTGGGCGCGTGGGATGCCCACAATCAAACTGAAAGGGTCTATAACAAGCAAACGGTGACAGTTATCAAAGTTATTCTTGTAGAAGAATAACGTGTGAGACCAGGATTGTTTTGGAATGTGTCCATGTGTTTTGCGGACTGATCTTTCGGAAAATGCGTAATGATATTCTTCACGGCCTGCACGTTTGGTACCATTATGGCCGACCGCGGACTATCACAAACAGTAAAATAGTTGTGCTTGGTTGATGAGTTATTCCACTACAAAGGCACATACCGAGACTGTGATGGAAACAATGGAAATGAACAATATCTATCGAAACATGGCGCGAAATTGAATATCGCTTATAAGTTCTGCGGGCGACAAAGGTACACATTTGGGAATGTATTGACGTTGTAAAAAATCTTAATGAGTAAGTATTTCTCTTTCGACTCACAGTTGTAACTGCAATAATGTCTTTGTAATAAATTTTGTAATGTTGAAAAACTTACTGCAATCTCGTAATTTATATACAGTGCTCGTCATACCATAAAATCTTGAATGCAGGCCGGATATTCAAATACACGCCGGTCTCGAATAAAAGCCAGGTGGGGTGTTAAAAATAGATTTGACGCCGGGTCTCAAATAAACGCCGGGTCTTTTTCGGGCCATCGATATAAATTCCGGCGTTTTTCCTCACTTTCAGATTATTAAACGTCTTTTCATGTGTATGCTTCTCATTGTGCTGCTTCATTTAACCCATTCTAAATTCGACCAATCCTATGCTGCCTTACCCTTGCCGTTTCTGCATATAAAGAAGTTCTCTTTCGTAGGGTGTCATAACAAGCTGCTCATCTACAAAATGATCATCCGCACGATCTTGCTTCATGGTATGCCAGCTTGGGCTTCCGTGTGCAAAACAAGGTGGAAGGAGCTGCAGACATTCCAAAATATTACTCTTAGAGCAATTGTGAAACTTGATCGTAGAGTAGCCAACAATAATGTCGTCCATGAGGATCTAGGGATGACGCTTATTGGCAAGTTTGTACAGGATACGATAACGACTATGCTCCCGAAGATGCTTAATCACAGGACTCTGCTGGTGTCTGAAATTCACAACCCTAATGACTATTGGAAACGCTTAAAACATCGTTTGCCCAGCCATGTCCTTGAAGTTAACTTCGACGATGTCAGGAATGTTATCTTCCCCGATTTTTGGATAGCCTAGTTCGCCTCTGGCTCCCACTCCCCCTTTTCTATGACAATCTTCAATCAACCTTTTTATCCCCAGAATGAGGGGAATATACTTCAATCATCTTGAGGAGGACCTTCGGGGTTTTTTCAGGCTTCTCACCGATCTCAGTGTAATTCCCCTGGTCTATACATGTGACGAGTGAGTTTGGGAGCTCTGTGATTCTTCACTCCACTGCTCGATTGTCGATAGGGTGTCATTACAAACTTCTCATAGGTATGGTAATCATTTGGACTCGAAGCTCGTCGTTATCAAGGTTGTTATTCTTCTCCATTCAGGTTAGTTTTTTGTTACTTCGTTTATTTTATTTTATTTTAAGTACAGTACCGGATTTATTGCAGGGTGACTAGCGACCGGGAAAAGTCAGGGAATTTTACAAAATCAGCAAAAAATGGGAAACTGTAACGAAAAGTTTTTGAAACATGTCAATAATATTCTATCAAAATAATTTTTTTTGGTGCTGGTGGGCAGGAAAAATTACGTGATAAACCGAAAAAAAGTCAGGGAATTTTACGAAATCGTTTTGCTAGACAGCCTGTTATTGGGAATAGCCCTTAACGCCGGGTCTTAAATAAACGCCGGGTCTCGATTAATCGCTAGTGGGGTCCAGATCATTGAGACAAATAGACGCCCGGGCCTGTATTCAAGATTTTACGGTAATTAAGTTTCTAGTAGAAAACTTGCACTAAATTATTAATTTCATGAAAACATCACTGTATCGCTATAATAAATGAAGAACATATTTCTGTAAAAATATTTGCCTAAATCATTAAAAATGAGACTGGCCCAATTTTGAAGAGGGTCCATAGAAAGACAAAAATTATATTGCCATTTAAGAAAGAGCCCGAAACTGCAGCAGTAACAAAGGCAGATGAGAATCATGAAATTAAATAAGTGCCATTTTACAGGAGTCACTGAAATAAAAAATGGTGAAAACAACATAATTTAGTGAAGATGAGAGACTACCTGTATTAGAACTTGTGAAAGAGGGGAAAAGCTATAGAAAAGTTGCCCAATTAATAGAAATTAGTCATACAATTGTCCGTAAAACTACGCAGAAACGTGAAACATATGGAATCATTCGGAATTTGCACAGTTCTGGGAGAAAAAGAAAAACAGATGAGCTCATGAGCCGTCGATTCGTTCGTCATGTTGAAAAAAAACCCTGTGACAACGATATCAAAATAAAAAGGGAGTTGAAGTTCAGTGTGTACAGCAGAGTGGCGAGGAAAAAATCCCGTCATAACACCCACGAACAAGAAGAAGCGCTTGCCGTGTGTAAGGAAATATCTGAGTAAGCCACCAGAGTTTTGAAATTTGGATTCATATTTCAGATAAACAATGTAAACAAAACAAAAATATTATGGCGGAAAGATGGCGACGCGTTCAAACCTGGTATGACACCGGTTACAGTTAAGCACACTCTCTAGCATCATGGTTTAGGGGTGATTTGCTTATCATGCGAGTTGGCAACCTGATTGAAATAAAGCGTAACATGAATGCCGAAATGTACAAAAACATCCTGGAAACAAATCTGAAAACCACAATACAGAAAATGGGGCTCCAAGGAGGATAGACATTCCAGCACGACAACGACCACAAGCACAAATCGAAGCTTGTGACCATCTTTCTAGAAGCTCAAAGGATTCGTATGCTTGAATGGCTACCTCAGAGGCCCGATATAAGCCCCACTAAAAACCTCTGGGATGATTTGGCCCGATTTATTCCACCTGCCATGCGAAAGATCAGAGCATAGCAAATTTCAAAAATGCACTGTTTAAGGCGTGGAACAATATGTCGTGTCCCACCATAACCAAATTAGTAGATAGCATTCCACACCGTCTACAGTTTATCGTTGATGCATCTGGAGGGCCAACAAAATATTAATTTGAACTAATTGTTTGTAAACGTGGAAAGTTTAGTTTTGTCAACGTATCTTTTTTATTGTTATATAATTCGTTTGACTTATGCAATTTCACTAATTCGTTTGATTTTCAAAGACTGTGTAAACCACCACTACTTGTATGTTCACAAGTTAAAAATAAAACATGTTTATTTGCATGTACTTCTTTGTTTACATGTGTGTATCTTCAGGTGGAAACTTAATTATGACGAGTACAGTAATTCTGGAAAAAAAGTGAAACCTCATCTTTCCCACGCAACAAGTTTTAGCTAACAACAGAATGCGTCCACAATCATTTTCTCAATGAAACCCAAATTAAGAGCTAAACTTGAGATGTACCTATTGTATTCTGCAGTTGAAAAATTTCAAAAATTTCTAGTCAACATTTCATCTACAGTGCCAATATTGCTTTTCATGATATTTTCAAGCATTCCTTAAAATTTTAATTAATTTCTCATATGCAAAACGTATCTATTATAAAAACTGTTATTAGAGGCTGACAACGTTTCTATCGCCTAAAGTTAATATGCATATTGCAGTAAGCCAGCTTGCAACCATGCTGGAGGATACAAATCTTTCATGTGTCGTGAAATCAGAAAATCATGAAAGCCAGATGTTCACATTCGTTGGAGAAAAATCGAATGTTTCTACTGTCACTTTCTTCTTACTAAGTGATAGAAATGCGATAATAAAAAGAAAAACAACAACATGTCAAAAACATTCTTAGGAAGCACTCTACACCGAAAGAAATCTGACAAGTTGAATAATGTCAAATATCGCTATCTCTGAACCCAAAACTCCGCTGCATCGATCTCTTCTCAAGTAGAATAGCCTAGGAATAAATTCATACTCTATGAACCATATATCCTTAAGTGTTTGATCATGTAACGCCTTTCCTTGATCTCCTCCCTCCTACATTTACAGACAGACTCGACCACATTAGTCTTAGTAATTTATTAAGACTAAAGCTTAGTTTCCATACATGCGTTTTTAACTGCGTCTCTGCGTCTAGACGCATAAATTGGTGCGTCTTGTAGCACGTATCATGGAAACAGATATCTGCGTCTCCGAGTCTTGGTTGACGTGCGTCTGGAGTTCATGCGTCTGGACGCAGAAAAGTGAAGTAGATAGGCTTTCTACTTCTTGACGCACTTGTAAATGCGTATCAAATTTTTCTAGATCACATGATTGTTTTGCGCAAGTGCACTTGCTTTGTTAACAAAAGACGTTCAGTCCAGTCGTCGTTTTGCTACAACATGGCTGAAGAAAGAGAATTTGAAGAAATGTTGATCGGGGAAATTTTTAATCGGCCAATATTATACGATAAAAGGTGGTGGCCATGATGGTTAGAGAGAAGCTTCTCCCTCTAACGAGGAAAATTGCAAAACATAAACTCATGACGCATGCGCAGTTGAACTTTCTGCGTAGACTTCACGCATGCATGGAAACTGATACTTGCGTTCGAATTAAATGCGTCAAGAGCTGTTGCAGTGTGCGTCTAGGTGCGTCCAGATGCACATTTGCTTTCTGCGTCGAGACGCGTGCGTGGAAATTAAGCTTTAGGGTATCTGTCAAACAGTTTGTCTCCAATGTCTTTTAACGCTTTTTATACTTTTTCAATATGACTTAACTTTAATTTCTATGCGGCAATATTCAAAAAGATATATGCTGATTCATACATAGATACTTTTACATTCCTCAGATACTTTCATAAGTATCTGCACATGCTGTCAAAACTCCCCATAACGTGTGTGAGACAAGTCAAGGAAAGCGAACTTCTGGCTGGAAATGAACAAAAATGCAAACTCCCCATTTCTACAACTTTATGCAGTAGTCCGGCATTGTCAGACCCGTAGTGCTTGGACTCCCCTATATTGGATGTAAATTTCTATATTCTGATAGTCCATCGTGACACTTCGATGCCTCGACAGCGTCAACGCAGGGCGTTTCATCATCTGACCCCGTAAGAGACGGTTCATTACCACTTTTAATGGTCATTAATGATCTTGGCAGGGCTAGTTGGTCATCGTATAGCCGCCGAAGTGAGGCGTGATATCCCCGTGAACGTCCAGAGTGTTCACGAGATAATGAATGCAAGGGAAGATCGGCTCATTGAATGTGAGAAAGTGCCGTCCCTCATGCTATCTTTTCGGATATCTTGAGGTACGTGCACTATTCTTTGTCGTATCCATGCAGATGGGCTTCCTGCTTGACGTCCAAAACAACATGTGCGCTCACTGCAGAAGCATGTCAGAGTAGACTCGACTGGTGCTAAACCTGATTAATGGACATGTGTAGTCTTCAGTGAGGAACTTCGCTTCTGTCTTGGTATACATGATGGTGTAGTATAAGTGTAGCGACGTGTGGATGAAAATCTTCAAGACAGAAATTTGACTCAGCGCAACATACGGCCTTCACCTTGTGTTATTGGCTGGGGAGTCATACAGTAACGACTCTCAGACTGTTCTAGTGTTCATAGTAAGTCCCTTGCTGGTCAGATGGTTATGCTCATCGTCATCTCCTTTATGGTTAGTATTCAAGGTGGACTATTCTAGCAGAACAATATGCGGCTTCTTTACGGACTATAAATGTCTTATCTTGACCGGGCAGATCGCCGGAGCTGTTTCCAATCGAGCATTTGCGGATCCACATAGCGAGACAGATCCATCGCCTTTCACAACCACCGAGAGATGTTGCCATCCTACGCCAACGGGTTGAGGATTCATTAACAGAGTAGGTGCCTTTCGCCTTCGGTAGGTGTCTCCATAACAGAGTTCATTCGTATTGTGTATGGCAGAATGCCGCTTCGGGTGAGCAGCTGTTATGACATGCGTGGGACTACGCGGGATATTGTGAGTGCCAGGGTGCCTTGTTGTGAGTACCGTGTATCACTACAAAAATAGGATAAAAATCAGAATTCCTAAATTCAAAAAGTCAACTTTAAAAATAAATTAAATTTAAACGAGGAATACATCTTGTGTACTTTTGAAAATACTAGTTTAAACAACACTGCACAGCGTTTACATAATACCGATTATAAAAATTAGATATTTCACTTATAATTAGAATTAATTAATTGTAACCAAATGGACAGATCTCATTTCGTATTTTGAATGGAACATATAAAAATTAAACTTTGTGAGATATGGTAAAAAGTATAAGGCATTTCTAATTTGAAAAGTATACGTACTGCCATAAAACAGCACACTACTCATTTTTAACAAACAGAACCGTCACTAAATGATCAGACAGTCAAATTTCAATTTACTGCCAGTGGACAAAATAAGATCTCTAGCACAGCGCAACTATTAACACCCGTCAACTATCCGATTTCTCAAATCTTCTACATTTTCCACTGGAGTAATGTAAACTAACGATTTCTTTTCAATATGTGCTCTAACAGCCGTTTTTAGTAATCAAAATTTTGTTAAAAAATATCAGTATTGTTTTTGTCCAAAAGCTTTCATCGCCTTGTATCTTCGAAACAAAGCCGCATTACGAAAATCATCAAAGGACAAAAGATTCTTAAAATACCCAAAGAATCACCCCTACCCCTTGAATTTTGCCACATTAGTAAACATCCTGTATAGCCATTCGCTCACCAAATGCTTCTCAAATTTGGCGAATGTGTGTTTCAATGTTTTATTCTTTGTTCCAAATCAATTCCATAGAGAAGAAGACACTGACGAAAATTCTTTAAACATTTCATAATTATTATTAGAAAAGGGAAAGGAAAAAATTCAAATTTTCATAAATTTTTTGATGGTTTGGAGATAAGGAGAATTCTCGACTTGCGAGTCAAGGGCTTGTTTTGCCAACTGGGCTGTCTTGTGAATTTATGGAAGTCCATAAGGATATACACGTATTGTAACAGCACAGCACGGTGGTTCACTTCCCGCAATAGTTCAATTGGTCAGAGCAGGGAGAGTGAAAATCGTAATCCCTGATTCGAGTCCAGGTCGCGGAATATTCCCTTCACCTTTTATAATTGAAAATCTTTTAGATTTTCAAGGTAACGTGAATTTTCCTATTACAGACGCTTTTAGCACTGAGGGCTCGGCAATGTCGTCCGAGAATAATGGACTGTCTAGAATGTTCCTCCTTGTGATACAGAACAAAAGGCAACACCAAGTGAACTACAGAGTCAACTCAATCAAAGGCCCCAATTAACTGTAGCTAATACGCCTCAAAACATCGCAGACCTCCGTCCGTTAGTAAAACACCACGCACAGTCTTCATTAAATTTACGACGCACCTTACGCCTACCTTCATTAGTGTATAAACATAAATAGGGCTCATAAGATCACAGGACACGTTTTTCGTCCTCTATAGTCTATAACTGATGACGCTTAGGTCATTAGCTCTGTAACACTGTATGGGCTATCCTATTGCTTGATACAATAACAGCAATCCATAACATGCAGTTCCCCTCTCAATGCACATTTACTTCCCTGCCTGGTGATCGGCCTCGGTGGCTCAGTGGTTGCGTGATCGCCTCTGATGCCCGAGGACGCGAGTTCGATCCCGGCCGAGGACGACCGTTCCTCGCACCTCCTTCGGAAGGGAAGTAAAGCCGTTGGTCCCGTGTAGTCGTTTGCTGGCTGCATGTTAAAGAGCAAAATTTGCGCCCCCTATAACGCCGTCCTGAAATGACCATGGCAGTTGAAAAGGACGTTATTACCAAACAAACCAAACCAACCAACCAACCCTGCCTGGTGACGTTTTCTTTACACTACAGTTCTCTTCCCCGGTTTGACGTGGATTACAAGTCACATTATTTAAACTGTTCTTTGAATCGCCGAAATGCAATGCCCCTTCATTTAAACATTGTGCTTTATTTAAAGGCTGCCGTTAAAGTAATCTTTTGATTAATCAATGATATTTTCATAAATCTCTTTTCCATGCCAGCTTGTTCGTATAGGGCTGATCTGAAGGAAAATTGCATTTTAGGTTATTATATAGAACACATTAAGCAAAATTTGTTTCTTGTCATTTCAGGACGGCGTTATAGTAAATATTTTCACAGGTTATAATTATATACGTAATATGCACCTTTCTAAACATATTAGCATATTTATTAAAGTTAATTTTCTAAACCTCTAAATTGTCGGGGTTATTTGGACATCCTTGGGGCTATTTCAGACACGAATTATTAAGACAAACAATAAAGCCATGCAAAGAGAAATACTCTTTATTAATGAATTAGCAAATAAAATGCAAAAATTTTCACACTGAATTAACGTGGCTGTTGCAAAGAAAACAAAGCTTTGGGCCTGTGTACAAATATATAATAATTAACAACGGAAAAATCCATACCGACAGACTTTTACAGATGATAGCGTTGTATTTTCCCAAAACATGGTAGATTTCGGAATTACCACAGGAAATAAATCGGCAATACGGGAAAGTGAACCGTGCAAAGTCCTTTTTGGTTAATGAATAATTTATAAATAAACTCTTTAACCACAACAGTATAAT
>JAHWFO010066449.1:831594-921760 GCA_023313115.1 Rhysida immarginata
GCTGGCTTAGCGGCCATTTCCCTAGTGCCTGGAAGGACTCAGTCATCGTCACCATTCCTAAACTTGGACTGGATCCTGCTCTTCCCACAAGTTATAGGCCCATTAGCTTGTTGCCCATGCTTTCCAAGGTCTTTGAGCGCACTATACTCAAGAGGTTCAACGACTACTGCGAGGCAAACAACCTCATTCGTAGTGAGCAATTTGGTTTCCGTCCAGGCCACTCTTGTCAGCTTCAGTTATGGAGGCTCGTTGCTGATTTAAACGGTCCTCTCAACCTCTCTATGTTTGGTGGCCTCATTTTCCTCGATGTCCAAAAGGCCTTTGATCAAGTCTGGCATGATGGGCTCATTTACAAAATGATTACCTACGGGTTCCCTGACGACCTAATTGCTCTGGTTCGCTCCTTCCTGTCAAAGAGGACTTTTCGTGTTAAGGTTGGGGACTGCTTGTCTGAACCCTGCGATGTTAATGCTGGTGTACCCCAAGGCTCTGTCTTGGGGCCAGCATTATTCAACTTCTTTATCCATGACTTTCCCAAGTTTACAAAGTGTAATCTTTACTTATATGCTGACGACGGGTCCATCATGACCTGGGCACGAAACCCAGCACATGTCATCACTCGACTACAAAAAGCTTTACATCAGTGCGAGAGCTGGTTCACAAAGTGGCGATTAAAGCTGAATGTCAAAAAGTGCAAGGTCATGTTTATCACTCGCAAATGCAAAAACCCTCCAAAGCCTCTCTTCTTATTTGGCAAGAAACTTGAGTGGGTAAAAAGCTACAAATATCTTGGTGTCATGATCGACTCCAAACTAAATTGGAACGACCAAGTCCAATACGCGCTCAACAAAGCAAAGAAAGCGAGGTTTAGTTTGATTGCACTTCTGGGGCGAAACAGCGCTCTTGGTGTGGATAACAAACTCTTGATATACAAGGTTGTGATTCGTACTATCTTACTTCATGGAATGCCTGCTTGGGCTTCTATTTGCAAGTCTAGGTGGAAGAATCTCCAGACCTTCCAAAATGTTGCTCTCCGGTCCATTGCCCAACTTGACAGAAGAGTTGCCAACAATCACTCTATCTATGAGGATCTGGGAATGACCCACATAGGCACCTTTGTCCAGACTCTTATGAAGAACATGCTACCCAAGATGGAGAATCATGAAAACACCCTGGTTTCTGGTATCCTGGACCACCCACTCGCTGTTAAGGGTCCCCTCAGGTTTCGAAGACCCCGCCATGTCCTGGATGTCTGCTTTGATGACGTTAACAAGGCCGTCTTCCCCAACTATTGGATCTTCTAGATCCTGCTGATTTTTGGGGACTCTATTCGTCAATCCACAATCTGACTCGTCCCTTCTCGGGACTCATTCTCTGGAGGACTAAAGAGGTTCATCAGGCTTCTCTCCCAGTTCAGTGTACTTCCTCTGGTTTACTTTTTGGGCGAGCGTGCAAAGTGAGCTTGGCTCCTGGACCACTCGCGTCTTTCTTTTTCACTACACTGTTCGATTGTCGATTGTCTTTTGACCAAGTCTGGCACGATGGTCTTATTTTTAAAATGATTATGGATGGATTTCCTCAAGACATAATTACTCTGATACACTCGTTTCTCTCCAACCGGTTCTTTCAGGCCAGAGTTGGAGATAATCTATCTCCTATGTATGAAGTAAAAGCTGGTGTCCCACAGGGTTCAGTCCTGGGGCCAGTATTATTCAATTATTTTATGCGAGACTTCCCAAGTCCTTCTAAATGTAAGCTCTTTTTTTACGCAGATGACGCTGCTATACTGACCTGTGCTCGCCAACCAGCCGTAGTAGTCTCGCGGCTGCAGAAGGCTCTAAAGGAGTGTGAAAGCTGGTTTAGCAAGTGGAGGCTAAAATTGAATGTAGACAAATGCAAGGCGATGTTTGTCTCCAAGAAGAGAAAGAGATCATTAGATTCTCTAATACTATATGGCAAAAAACTGGACTGGGTTGAAACTTATAAATATCTTGGTGTTGTTATTGACTCTAAACTTACCTGGACTCCCCACGCAACTTATGCGTTGAATAAGGCCAGGAGAGCCAAGTTTAGCTTGATTGCTCTGCTGGGCCGGAATAGTGCTCTAAACATTGATAATAAACTCCTACTCTATAAGGTCATTGTTCGGACTATCTTGACCTATGGTATGCCCGTCTGGGCCACAATATGTAAAACTAGATGGAAAGAACTGCAAACGTTCCAAAACGTTACCCTTAGGACTATTGCGCAAAAAGATCGGAGAATTGTTCGCAATTCCTCCATTTATAATGACTTCAACATGACTCATATTGGCAAATACGTTCAAGGGCTCATGGAATTCATGCTGCCCAATATAGAAAATCATAGCAACGAGCTAGTCTCGGGCATTTTAAAGCATCCTATGCATAGAAAGAGATATCGTGATCCAAGGCATATACTTGATATTAATTTTGAAGACATTGATATTGTCTTATTTCCAGATTACTGGACTTCATAGGTCGTGTTTTATCTAATACTAGTGGTCTGCTTCTAGTCTAGACAGTCGTCAATCAAATTTTCCTCCACCAAGAGGAGGCAATTTTCTTTCATACTTTGGATGACCCTTGTGGGCACATCAGGCTTCTTTTCTAGCTCAGTGTATTTCCCTTGGAATATGATTATGAAGGGTGAGATTATGGAAGCTATGCTTCAAGTTCCACTTGAATACCGATACACTACACTGTTCGATTGTCGATTGTCGCTTGACAGCATAAAATATTTGGAAGGACGATTGCCTCTTCATAAAGCAGTTGCTATTATGTTGAAGGTTGTGGCGCAATCGAATCAGTTTCGCCTAAACAAGTACTTATCCATACAAATCTAAAAGAGGTTCTTGATAAAAACCCAGGTTGGAGTTTATCCAGAGAACAGTGTTACATCCCAGACCAAAACTACACGACAGAAGAAATTGCTGATTTTCCAAAGCCCCTATTACTTCGTGTGAAGTAGAAAGATCATTTTCACAATACAAATCTATTTTACGTTCAAATTGACAGAGGTTCATCCCAGAAAACTTGAAGCTATACGTTGTTAGTCATTGTAATGTTCGAAATTAATAAAATGATAAAATTTCTTATTATTCATACCATTTGTTTGTTAAGAAGTACTTACATTTTAAGAGAATATTTATGCATTTAAAAGGAATATTTCAGTAATTAAAAGGGAATATGAACCTACATATTTTACATGGTTTTAGCACCTAAGATTCCGACTGATCACCCAAAACAAAAAATTGCAATCGGTCCATATTCAGTTGCTGACTGGAAAAATGTGCCATTGTCCAATGAATCACACTTCCATTTGCATTACATTGGTAGATATACGGAGGGTTGATTCAGATAAAATGAGACGACTTTGCATTTCTGTTACGATGGTGTAATACCATGGCGCCACCATCGGTTGTGTTCGATGTGAGAACCACGTTGTTGGACTATCGCCCGGCACCGTTATTTCCACTGAAGTAGGCTGAGTTTGAGGGACTCTGTGGGAAGTTCGTTCCACACCTGCTGACACCTCTATAGCCCATCAACGGTTCTTGGTCGGCGACTTCCGAGCCGTCGTTTCAGGAGACCAAAATCACAGAAATCCATCGGTGATGCGTCAGGAGATTTTACAGGCACACGAGAGAAGGGAATAACTCGTATGCCCGTCTCCTGTTCCATCTTCCTGTAGTAAGCCACAGATGACTTGGCAGTATGGCTTGATGCCTTGTCCATGTGGATCCAAACTTTTGATTGCTCACCAGGTTACAGACGTGGGATACCCTGCCGATATATGTGGTCCATTACATTACTCTGGAAGTAAGCTGCACTAATTTTACAGTTTCCAGGAACTCGACGAATCGTGAGCAGTCCACGTGAGCAATATCCGGCAACCACCATGAAGCCCTTTGAAAATTTTTCCTTGCACCTTCGGACAAAATCGGACCTGGCCTTGCCCCCTCTTTCGCGATAGTAAATTGCCCTGGGTTAGTTGGTGTCATCGAAGGAGACAACCCACTTCCATCGGTCACCTACAAGATGGTTTTCATACAGTTTTCTGGCGTTGGTGAATCGTTCCTACACGTGCCTGGCTGACAGTCTGTGACCGCGCGCTTTATGACGTCGCTCCAGCCCAAGATTGTCATAAATTATTCTGGAGACTGTTGCCTGTGAAATACCTTTCCTTTGGGCTAGACTTCTCTGTGTGGGGGGATTTTCTTTCAGCACTTCAGACCGGATTTCTCGCACCACCTGAGCTGGGCGTGTTGGCTGGGGCTTGTTTCTGGTGTGCTCGTCCACGTTCATTAGATGGTCGCAATTTGTTCTTTTTGAATATTCGACCCACAGCAGCTTTGGATACCACAAAACCATTTCGTTTGCATAATTCCACAGTGCACGAAAGACTGAAGTTAGCGTCGGAAAGGCCAAACATATACCCTTCCCAAAAATCTGTGATTTTGGAAGCCATGTTTCAGCACGAAATGTCCCAAATAACAGCAACAAGTGTATACAAAGCTAATCCCCATGAATAGTGGACGAGTCATGGAAATCACATTCCGTCAAGGTCATACGCGGCGTTTAAAGTCGTCTCATTTTATCTGAATCAACCCTCCGTAGTCTGATTGGGCAAGTGGCATGTAAAAAGGGAAGTTACTTTTGATTGATTTTCTATAGTTTTAATGCTTTCTCTAGGATATGACTGGAAAATGGGTCTAGGAGGATATTTTCACGCCATGTAGTAGAATATTAATAATTAATTCTATATTGTGAACTAAAATATTGTGTATTTAGTTAAATGCGTATTCTGGAATCCATTTTATTCCATGAAGTTCTTTTATCTTTAAGAATACGAAGTTCCTTCAGACATGTTTGTTAATTTTGATCAAACAAATACCAAATTTGTACCTTTTGCCCAGCAGTGGCGTGCGGTATATTTTCTCAGTATGATGAAAGTCTATGCAAGTCTTCGAAAATGCCGCCCATTATGCTTATGCTGCCCCCTTACGCCCGTTATGCTGATGCAACCGCCTCTCTGCATCATAGCACGGCACGGCCCTTTTGCCCAGTACACAATGGGAAAAATGTGGCTCAAAACAACTTTTTGTTATTGGAATGGAGGATAAACGGAAGATGATCACTGTGCTATTAGGATGCTCTTCATTTTCCGAGAGAGAAATGCGTACACGTAGTCGTTAGTCGCCTACGAAAAAAATTGAGTCGTATACAGCTTTGAAATTTTACATTCGCCTGCAGAGTTTTAAATGTTTTTTCGCGATTCGGTTCTATATTGTGGAGGTGTTACATTTATTTTAGCTGTTGCAATTTTTGTTAGTGGCACTTTTCATGTGACGTATGGAAGTTGACTCAGATTTGTGTGAACAAAATTGGAATGCTTTATTGAATTCCCACGCGCCACCATCGGCGTTGGCTTTGAATCTTGGTTATGGAGCGACATCCGAGTTTCCACTGCAAAAAAAGTTCACTGCAACAGCGCGCTAAGAGTACAAAGCGAAATGGTGTCTTATGCTTCGTTGCAGTTCGTCGCTTTCCCTAGGTTTTTTTGAGTAGCACAGTAGTCTGCAGCATCTGGCGATTGATTTTCCCGTGTGGCTTAAAACCTTATCCTGGCGGAACCCAAACATGATGCTTTTCTGCACTGTAGAAATTTGGTAACCAGAGCAACAAATTAGTTCCAGGATGTTTGCATGATAGGAAGCGGCATTAATTTTTGCTTTTGTTGAAACTTCCGATAATGTTTCCGTTACAGCTAAATCCGGTGACAAGCATAATTCCTTAAGAAAGAATGTCGCACAAAGCGTCCGTGATGGCATTGTTAAGCTTCGCAAGGTTATTTACTTGTGTCACACGCCAACTATCGAAATAGCAATTCGATAGCTGCTTATAAGCACTGTTGCGTCCTATACTTAGATAAGCTTTAAACTGTGGTTTTGTCTTGCTAATTTTCATTTACAGCACGGCAATTCATTCCATTAGATTATTTGGAAAATCACCAAGATTTGTGTTAACTAAATCTCTCATAGTATTTAATTCTGAATTCATTTTGTACCTTTATGCTTTATCTTACAATAATTTCTTTGATTTCTTAGTTATTTCTATTTATTCTACTTTTGTCACTTATTAAATTTTTAGACTAATAAACGTGACATTATGTTCACTGAGAGCTGCTTATGAAAACCGATTCATTAAATTTCTAATGTCATGGCGGAGACCGATTGATTTTACGGCTACTCGTTCAGCCTGTAGGCATGTCAAGGATTCCCCTATGAACAACAACAACATTTCAACGCTGCTTGAAAATTAAAGTAATAAGAATTGAAATCTGTCGTATAAATAATTTAATAAAAGAAGAAATGGTGCATATTTCATTCCCATTCAGCTGGATAAGTTGACAGATCTGTGGTAATAAATGCATTGCTTTATAATGACTTTCTTTTTTTTTCTTTTTGCTATTTATCAGTATATCTATAGCAATAACATTGCGTTAAAAAAATTGAAAGGAAAATCAAGTACTCTTTCCAAATTATTGTGTTTATTTTATGAAATTGCCCTCTTATAAAGAATGCACAGTGGTTTTTTTTTCTATCACGTCTTATTTCCAAGTACACTCAACAGCACATTCATCTTTAAATAGTACATGTACCGCACTCGTCCTTTAAAGACAACTTTCTCAAAACGTACTGAAGGTAGGTTGAAAATTTTATCGACGTGTACCTCAAAAACGTGACATGATAGAAACAGTTTGTGTGGAGCTTCTACCTTCTATTAGTTCTAGCGTACTATTAAAACTGCCAGTTCTTTTGGTACAAAACTCATGTCACGCAATGTAATTAACATGTTATAACATCTCATGGTTTTTTTTTTTCAGGATAGCTAACTTTTTCTAATGAATTACTGCTGATGAATATTGGGTTCTTCTCTTTATAGAAGTTCCATATAGAGTTATAATATTTTTTGTATCATAAAAAGTCATTTGGAAATTCATCTTCTTGAAAAAGTACCATTTTTTTTTCAATTGCCATATTTTCGAAAAAAACAATTGATCTATTGAGTTCTCCTGTTTGTCTACATGATGGTAAAACTAATTTCAGAGAAGTTGTTCGAGGTTTATGTTTTTTCATTTCTCTTTTGTTTCTTAATAAAACGTTGAAAACTAAAACAAGAATTATTTTACCGCCAAAGCGGATAAAGGGAGCACATTTTCAGATTATGGATATATTGAATTAATCAACATTTTAAAACACTTAAGAGAAAATAAATAAATATGAAAACTAAATTGTAAATTACTGTTTAAGTAAGCTAATGTATAGAAAGAATTTAAACGAATAAACTTGAAGAACTGAAAGGTAAATGGAGAGGGAGTTATTCCTCATACATATAAAAAAATAAAAGTTCTTTAATTTGTAAGAATTCCCACATAATGTTAAACGAAGTGAGCCTCAATTGCTGAAGCGTTGTGTGTAAGCATCTATTATGTTTTCATTTTAAATTACTAAAGTGCGTCTACGTTATCGTTTACTATTGAAGCAAGCAATTAACTATTATTAATTAGCAATATTTATAACAGTAGGGAGTTTTAGATAAAATTAAGCCTAACAGCATTATGCTCTTGATACAAATAAGCTATAAATAACAAAAGATCTAACAACTCGTAATGAGTTGGTTGATATATTACACGCCATATCTTAGCATTGAAAGTTCTAACAATACTATATTGCACCATTAGGGCACGTGCTACTAAACAATAACCATTATCATTATTTACTCGTTATATTCACTCATGGCAAGTTGTTACCAGTTGTTTGATATATTACATGCCATATCTTAGCATTGAAAGTTCCATTTGGTACCATTAAAACACGTACTACTAAACATTTCACACCAAAATTATTTACGCGTTATATTCATTCGTACACGTGCCATTAGACCAATACCTGCTATCACTAGTTACTCTTGTATATTCATTCATGATATATTGTGACGATTTGTTTGATATATTACATGCCATATCTGGTTATAGGAAGTCTTTAAGGGGGTATCATAATGGTACCATTAAAGCACGTGTCATTATAGTACATGCTTATTCCGGCTATCCCACGTTCGTACTTGTTCGTGCTGTGTCCCATATTAATGGATTGGTGAAAACAGACTTTGAAAAAGTTAATTCGTTTTCAAGTTATCGTAATAATACTAAGATCACCAGGAATAAAAAAATTCTCTTGATTTATAGATCGAACTGCCCTTTCAATAATCGTCAAACACATGCATCCTGCACCATCTCATTAACGTTTAGAGCACGCGCAGACCCGAACCCATGTATGTTCTCAACACGCGTTTTCCCGAATGCGAGGATAATTCGTGTCTTCCAGCAATTCAATACATGCACTCTTTCTATTGCAACGCAATGAATTGTGGGATTTTCTACAGACAGACAGACGGACGGACAGCTGGACAAACCGATCACATAAGCACATTTCTATATATAGAAAATGTGCTAAAAAGAAGTGATTATCTATAATTCTACGAATGAGTTTGCATCCAATTTGACTATTGACCAGATTTTTTATGGTGTACGGATGATTCTCTTTGTTTGTTTTTTTTTTCTGCTGATTTTTGAATAGCGTGCTTTGATAGACGAAGAGCAAACAAAGCACAACTTGATGAATTCATGATTTCTATGTTGTTAATGAAGGCACGCAAGATTGCAAAGGATACTTTCCTCGCCTATATCAATAACTGATAAGACTACTATAAGAAAATTAAATTTGTTTGGAATAACCATTTTGATGATAGTCTGACTCAGCAAGTCCCGCGTCACCGAGCATTTGTAAGAATGAGCCAAACATTGCCTTACCTGTATGAATTGTAGCCTGTCTTTCGAAGTCTAATTTTCCGTCAGATTTATTTTGAAAAACTGTGCGATCAAAAAGAGGCAAAAGTCACAAAGCCAGAATTTGCGTATTTGTACTGAATCTATTTAGTTTTTTAACTGATGGCAGGCAAGCAGTGACGCAGACGTAGATATTGTGTTGGAAAGAAAGTTCCCGCACACATTGCAATTATGACCCGTCAAAACTTCTGAACCTTGACTGGGAATTTCTCCCTCATCCACCAAACTGCGCCTACAAGCTACTACTTAAATCCAGACACTGCAGAACTTCTTGAATGCAAACATTTCGCAAATGATGCGGGCCTCATAACTCCAGTAGGTGATTTTTTTTGAAGGCAAACCAGCTGCATTTTATCACACAGGTATCCATGATCTACCCCATCTTTGGCAGCAGGTGCTCGAGAATAACGGTGAATACATTGCAGATTGACATGTGTCTTTCGCCACATTGTTTCCATGTATTTCTCATTAATAAACATTGTGCGGGAATTTTTTTCCAACCCAATAATTTATTACACTCTTGTTCTGCTGATTTGGTGCAACTTACTAAATCGCAAACCTGTACTGATTTTAAGTTAAACATTAGCTGAGGCGTTTCGGCGGGATATCTACAGAGCTAAAATAAAAGAGGAGTGTTTGTAATCGAACTGACACAATTCGGAGACCTCTTTACAACAAGCTACCAAATTGAATGTTACTAAGTTTGGAGGAGAACTAATAGTAAGCTATTCATATCCGGGCAAAGTTCGCTGTATTAACCTATACAACTTGTATGAATTAATTCAGTCGATCCTGGTGATATTTATTTTTAATATCATTATAACAATCTCGAAGCATCTCACTAGTATATCTACAAATTATCTCCATCTCCATCGGACATGTACAATATCATTAGAATCAAAACTTTTTAAGACTGGGTGTTTTCGAGCTCATGCATTCTTGTTAGGTTGGGAGGGGGTGCAAGTCGAATACATATGTGATAAAATTATATGGAAAAGTGCATCAAATACCAGCTCCACGTTTGTTAAAAAAATTACCAAAAGCCAAAGTTTCGGCGTGTACATTATTTTCAACAAATAAATACATTTTTAGATTTAAAAAACACATCAGTCTTTCATCTTGGCCAATAGGCCACCTGCATGGGTTGCCTCGCGGGCTCACCCACTTCCACTAGTAGCTCCCTTGGGGATTGTGGCTGTATGCGGCAAACCTTTCGCACCCGTTGATTGGCCCTTCGGTCGCTAGCGGAACTGTTCAAAAGTCTTTGTCCTACTGCTCCTCACAAGCGTTTTGTAGCCTCTTCAAAATCTGCAGAATTTCTGTCCAGTAATGCTGTACTTTATGGCAAAGCATAATGTTTGCACGCTGCCAATACTACCTAGATAAAGAAGGCCTGCACGCTGAAACGTCATACAGTCAAATTTAAGGCTTATTATTGGTAGAAATTTTATTTATTTATTTATTTATTTATTTATTATTGTTAGTTCAATACTGCAAATATAAATTCCTGACCGGGGCCTGTATGGCCAAAAGGCCGACATGTCCGGTCCCCGTCCAGAAATTGATCAAATAAATTAAAAAACAAATAATTGATAAAACAACTACATCAGGTGAGAAACTCAAACGAAGTAAAACGATCAGAAGAAAGGTTAGGAGGAAAATCGTTAACAAAAAAAAAGGAAAATTTAAACCTTTTTTAAAGGCGGCAGGAGATGATCGGACAGAATCTGCTAAAGAAGCCCACCATTTGAGGCCAGCGTAAGAGATGCAGCGGCGTTGGTAGTTACTACAGGCTAAGAAATGCGAATTGAATTGGCGGAGCGGGTCGCATAGTGATGAATATCATATTGGTATTGAAACGACCAAACAGAGGTAAGAGTTAAATGACCGTCAATAAACATAACTAGTAGAAAGATATAAACTTGAAATATGGCGAGGACACTAAGAGAATTAAAGTATTGAGAAGCAGAATTCTTAAGAACCACTTTTCAATCCTAAAAAGACGCATCAGGTTGAAATTAGAAGTTGAGCCCCAGAATTGAATGCCTTAGCATAAGTGCGCAGATATCATGGCATAATATAGAAGGAGTAAGATCGAAGAAGGAAGGTTAGGTTAGCTTAAATATGATTAGCAATGGCCTTTTTAGTGTGATGTAACAATAAATGACGTTTCAGTGCGCAGGCCTTCTCTTTCTAGATAGTGTTGACGCTGCTCAGTATTTTAATTTTCAATCAGTTTTTTTTGTTTGTTGGACACAATGAAGGTTGAATTGTTGCTCAGACCCCGATGGTCAGGTGATTTTTGAAATTGGAAATTTCATTGGATGCGCCCTGTCAAACTTTCGTTGAACAGGGTATAGAAAGACAGGCCCCGATGCTGAAAAGTCACTTGTTAGATAGGCCGATCAACAGTGTAATTTTCATTGTTTTCAACAAGCGCTTGTTAAAATCCTAAATGGAAAAATGAAAGTTACATCGTTCCGAAATACAATACAAAGACATCTGCAGTATCAATTAACTGCTTAATTCTAACGACTTCAAAACCGTGCTATTTACACTGACATCAGAACTGAAACATGACTGGTTACTTTTGGAGTTTTCTACGTGCTGCGAGACAATAGTTCCCAGGAAGCTACTGTCCCATCTACTTCGTTGACCTTAACGAACACGACTGTTCTTCCCCACTACCCTTGCTGACCAGATTTAATCCCATGTGATTTCTTTTTGTTCTCGAAAATGAAACTGAACCTCAAGGGAAAAGAATTTAAGACGGTAGGTGATTTAAGAGAATAAACAGGATCATGACAGAAATGATTTACATGAATGTTTGCAAGCATTAAAATCGCTAAGAATGAGAATAGTATAAGATTAGCAATATTGATAGCGTATTTGTTCCTGATGATGAGATGTCTCTCAATATGCGTTAAGCACTGAATAAAGACGCTACCAATATTGCTAATCCTAGACCATTCTCTTTCTTAGTTGTTAATCAGCAATATAGACCAACCATGCAACTATTAAAATCACGTTGGGACCTGTGCATTGATGTAACAAGAGACCATTTTTAAGGACATGGAGCCAGTAAAATTATAAAATAAGTGTACCTAACATTAACATAGCTTAAACAATTTGAGTTAAAGTGTTATTGGTTTAATTGGCGTATATTCAAAAATTCCCGAAATTTAGCTCCATCCTTTGAGAAACAACATGCCATTAACTTCGAGCTTAGTGAAAACATTTGTTTTTGATAACTTTTTTCCATTAATTTATGTTTGCTTTACGTTGCGACGATCGATGTGTTTAAATTTGGGAAAACTCCTACTGAAACACACCAAATATTAAAACAAACACTTGGTGACAACGCTTTAAGCCAAAAACAAGCTTTTT
Source organism: Rhysida immarginata (assembly GCA_023313115.1). Classification (NCBI taxonomy): domain Eukaryota; kingdom Metazoa; phylum Arthropoda; class Chilopoda; order Scolopendromorpha; family Scolopendridae; genus Rhysida; species Rhysida immarginata. The sequence continues at coordinate 843,910 of JAHWFO010066449.1, forward strand.
AATGTCAAACAGAATCAACCAAACATTTTAAAAACTTTGACGATGAAGATTGTTCAGGACAACTAGCTAGCGGCATTACGCTAGAAAATGTCAAAGAGCGGAAGGCGAATTTGAAAATCGCAGAAAGAATATCCATGGGGACCTGGTCACAAGTCAGTATGCATTAGGACGGTGGCTTCCTATATCATACGGACTTTAATTGAAATTTCAGACAATGTAAAAGTTATGCGAGGGGTAATTTAAAATAAAAACATTGCAATAATTATCAAACACTAAATGCACTAAAGTCAAATGTTAATTTTAAAAGACATACTTGCAACGCGGTACCGATCAGCACCACGGGTGGTCTGCTATACACAGCTTTGCTTGCTTGCTCCGAATGCGCTAGGGAGTTTGGGGAAGATGGCATAATGGTATTGGGCTTTTTTTCATAGTTCAGACTGGGCTAGCTTAATTCTCTTAAAGGAACGATGAAATCTGTTGCTCATCGAAACAACTGTGCACTGCTAATATTGTGGGAACAGTTCGGGGATGGGTCTTTTTTATATCAACTTGACAATGCTCCTTGCCATAAAGCAAAATCTGTTTCAAGACAACAGGGTTGAAGAAATGGATTGGCCTGCCCAGAGCCCCAATCTCAATCACAATGATCATCTGTGGGATGAATTGGAATGTCGTGTTCGGGCCATCATACGTCGTCCTTCATCCGTGGCTGAACTAACTAGTGCTCTGAGGTAGGAATGGAGGGATATTCCAGCTTCTTACTACCCAAAAACTGGTGGAAAGTCTTCCTTGGAGAGTGAAGGCTGTCATTAGAGCAAAAAGAGGGACCGCTTACTATTTCTGTTATTTGAAGACCAGAATTGTCAGAGATCAACAAATCATACGATTGGTCCGTCCTATGTGTATTTGAATACATATATACAAGGTATAAAGAAAATTCCCGAGACAGTCGAATAAATTTAAAACAAAAGGTGGTAGAGTCATAAAATTCATGTCTATCTATAAGAAAATACCCGTGCCGATTGAATAAAATATTCCAGCGCCCTTGGTGTTCCATAGAGAAGTTATGAAAACTAACTTTAGAAACATGGTATATAGAGGAAAAAAATTCCAATTACAAAGTTGTAGAGCGTCAAGGATTCAGTCAAAATCCACTCTTTGCATAAAGAAAACAAAATCATATTATAAAACGCGGGAGAAAAATCCATAAATGGACGGGGGGGGGGGGGGGTGATCCGAGTTGCATTCAATGATTGATTTATTTAATTTTATTCAATTTTCCGTTGTGGCAAGTATTAAATAGGATTTTGTGCGTGTGCTGTTGTATACTGGAGAAGGCCAAAGAGCATTATTTTGCTCTGTTTTTGGTTTATAAATTGCGACCTATATAAATAGTTTTTATCAAGTGAGATTACCTCAATAAACTCTATTTTAAACCGCTTTTAGAATAGTGTAGCCATGTGCCTCATTAATATTGGACTTGAAATGCGTATAGTTAAACGCAGAAATTCCAATAGAACTTTGTTCAAATGGTTTCCACATTCTCTGAATTTTTTTTCTTCTGTTATTGGAAGTTACTTCATTACAATTCTGCAGCGAGATTTCAATATACGGCTTTTCACTTAAATCACAAGAGCTTTCCCATTAGGCGAAGACGGTCGAGCCTTTAGGCCAAGGCCGAATTGATGTTGTGCTGCTCAAATGCCAATAAAGCTCTTTTAGATGCTGACACTATTCCACTCCATTCCATCTCAAAACCAAAATGAAGTTACCAATTGAGCAGCCAAAAGGTTAACTCGAAGCAAATGGGTTAAAAAATTTCTTCCATTTCCCATTACTCAGGACAGATATTCTAAATTGAAATAGAAACGTCTTCAGTGGAAAGTTCTTTTAAATCTACCAGTTTGATGTTATTAACTGGCAATTTCTACTTTATTTTCTGTAAGTAGCAATAAATTTCGCTTTAGTTTCTTATAAAGCAATGTGGTTTCCTAAAAAGCTATCCATTTCGTTCACTTTATTTCGTTTAAAATGACGGAAAATCTTCAATTACAGTAATTTCTCAAATAACTCGTAGGAAATTCCATCAGCATGTACAGGAAATGTAAATAGTTTACACTTGAGGTTATTCTAGTCTTGAGAAAGAGAATTTGAATTTTATCTTCAGAATTAAGAAAAATTATGTAAAATTATAAACTACAGATAGTAAACAAAAAAAATTATCTGTCCACCAGCTTACATAAACATAAAAACGTAAAAATAAATAAAGCCAAGTAATTTGAATGGAAATTTTATCATAATATACAGTATTAAAACTATGTGACATCTCACATTAGGTAGGGATAAGTGTACAAAATGGGGAAAAGTACAGTAGATGATAAGAAACCTTGTAATAGCAGAGCAAAAAGAATTATTCATGCAGATAAGTACTCTAAGCCAAAAAATATTATCTTTTCAGCAAATATTAAGCCAATCACTTTCACAACAGATTACTTATCACTATTGAAAGTAGGATAATGAACTAAATGAAACGTTGCTGAAAAATAAGAAAAATAAAGGAACATTCACACGATTTGAGGGCTAGAGCGTGACCACCGAGAGAGAAGGCCTCCGCAATGAAACTGAATACATTGTTGCATCACATAGATAGTGCATTGTTATTCGTATTTCTACCAATAATAAGACCTGAATTGCACTATCTATGATGATGTAACAATGTATTCAGTTTCATTGCGGAGGCCTTCTCTCTCGGTGGTCACGGCTAGAGTCATAGCTGGGCTAAAGATTGGGAAAAGTCAGCGTATAATTGCCAGGGAACTCCAAATTCCACGTTCACCAGTCCAATAGATCATCCAAAAGTATCACACAACAGGAGAAATCACAAATAAAATTGGAAGAGGCATGAAGAGAAAAAACATCAGAACGGGAAGACTATGAAATTGTAAAACGCATTAAAAAAAATAAGAAACAATCAGCTATAGAATTGTGTGCAGAACTGAAAAATGATCTAAACATATCAGTTACTCCTCAAACCATTCGAAACAATTTGCATGACGCCGGGCTTAAAAAAATGCACACCAAGGAAGAAGCCCCGCACCAGTAAGAACATCCGAGTGGGACGTATGAATTAACAAGGCAATAATTTTTGGAACAAAACTATGTGGTCAGATGAAATCCAATTTAACCTATTTGGCTCAGATGGTTGTAACAAAGCTTATAGAAGAGCTGGTGAAGCTTATAGACTGGAGTGTCTGAAACCAACAGTGAAGCACGGAGGAGGAAGTATCCTGACATGGTCAGCTACAGAGATGAGACATCTAGAATTTATCGATAGCATCATGGACCAAAACAATTACAGAGAAATTCTAGCTAAGAGTCTCCATTGTTCTGCAAGTAAATTTGGTTCGAGAAGAAGTTTCATTTTTCAGCAAGACTCAGATCCTAAACACATAGCTCATTCTCTGAAAGAATTCCTCAAATCTAAGAAAGTTATAGTGCTTGTTTGACTGGCTTCCCCTGTCACTTGACTTAAATCCAATCGAGCATCTTTGGGCCATAGTGGAAATGAAGATGAAAAACAGTAGACCAAAGTGTCACAAGATTTGGGAGGGGTCGCGATAGCGAACATTCAAACCCCAGTTCATGTGAAGAAACGTGTAAAGCAGACGACGGCGGAGGGTCGAAAGCCAATAATAAAAGCGCCTTATGTGAAAAAGAAGGTGGAAAATAAGAGTCTTGAGATTGGTAGAGAGAGAGAGGTTAGAGGAGAGACGCGGCGAGAGCCAATGAAAAAGAGGGGAAGATTGAAAAGGAGACGAGGAGAGGAGAAGAGTGAAGGTAGAGGAGAGTTACCTGAGATTCGGATGAAGAAAGACGTATTCGTTGATCGGGGTGAGGCAGTGGAGCTTTCCGGGCGTTCGGCGATACGAGGTTCCTCCGGGCGCGGGCACGAGCGGCAGGTAAGATATTCGAATTCTTTTACCGAGCATAATACGAAAATAAAGAAGAGCCGCCGTGTTCGTCGCGGGAATAAGGAAGGTATTACCTCCCGAACGCCACAAAGGGAAAGCTCACCAGCCCCGATTAGAACGCGTCAATGGAAAAGGCGTCGGCCAGTTTGGATTAAAGAGCCGGCCAACCAAGCCTTACGTATAGCGGACGAGTTTGGAGGTTCAGCTAATAGAAGAGCATCTCCACAAATTCAAAGGAGGGACGCAAGACTGATTTGCGTTGACGTGAAGGACGATAGCAACGCAAGCGCGCATAGCACCGGTGTTCCCTGCGTAGCGCGTTGCGAGACTCACAAATTTCTCTCACCCAGTGAGTGGCGAGTTGCGGGCGGCGCGTTGTTGGAGTGATTCTGTGCGTGGGTGTAATTGGGCGAATGCTGCGTGTGCAGGCAACTTAACTCCGGCTAACGTTAATATATATTTATTCTGTTCCTTCTGCATTAGGTTCTCGTTTGGTCACCCTCATCCCAGACGAGCAACTACGACCCTGGGTTCCAGTAGTCCTCCCCCCAAAAGGGCTACGCGACGAGTTCTTCGTTGCCAACGCAGTTGGAAGAAAATAGCCGAAGGAGAAGCCGGACGTCACGAGTCGTATGTTAGATGCATCGACTGCCGAAAGGGACTTCCCGACAAATCTCAACAAAAGCTAAAATTCAAAGCTCAGGACGAGGAGGCCTCGTCGCTCACAGTACAATTCATGACAGCGGACGCTGTCTGATAAGAATGACTTTTCTTTCACCGGATCAGTTAATTGAATTAATATTCACTTGTTATGAAATGAGGCAATTAGAGATAATATAGGAAAAGACTTTTTATTAAAGCACCTAATTATTTCATGGGACCAGTGTGATAGCTGTGTCGGTAGCTTTAGACTTTATCAGAATTGCCAAAGGTATTTCATAGAATTTAAAGTTATACTTGGAAAGAAGTGCACTCCGAAGTGGTGTGAACTTCTTAGATTGAACAATAGTTATTTTTCCGAAAGGGGTTATTTCCCCGTCAGTTCTCGAGTGTTTTAATAATAGACAACTGACGTTAGGCAATTGGCTTAGCCGTTAAAAGTTGGCGTTTTAAGTTTTAGTCTTAGAAATCTGTAAATTTGTTTATTATTTTTATTTCGTATTTGTACTACTCGAATTAAGAGTTAAGCATTTCCTGATGATCGCACAGGCTAGTTTGCAAGAGGGTTGCGTGATTCATATATGCTTATAATAAGATGTAATTATTCAAGTCAATACTGTCTTAATTAATAAAACCAATTTTATTTATATGCGCTATTTTGCAATTCTTATTAAACCCACATCAACCCCACGATTAGGTACGTTACACAAAGTCAAAAGCGGATTTAAAAGACTTGTTAAAAACCTGGAATGATCTCGATGAAAAAAAAAAAACAACAACAGAAAACCTTCAGTATAATCTATGCATAGTTGATGCTTGGGTATGGTCAGGGCCAAAGGGGGTCCTACTAAAAATTCAGTTTTGCTTGCACATCTGCCCAAATATTTAAGTGGATGGATAATATTTTTGTCGCAAAAAAGTCATACAGTCCTATTTTGTTTTATAATATCTCATACCAATTGTAAACCGTAATTCAGGGTATTATGTAAAAGCTTATAATTGTATAGACACTAATGTTTGCAATGAAATTTGAATAATGTGAATATGTCACTTAGTGTCAGTCATTCCAATCTGGTGTACACTGGTGGAGGATAATTTACTTGCTCACTGTATATTGCTAAATTATATTTTATCTGTGCAAAATGTTTCGCTTCATTCTTTTCCTCACGTCTTTTTTTTTTCTTTTTTTTTGCTGACAATATGAATTTTATGGGCCGGTATTTAAGAAGTTTATATCACTGTTCCATTTATTTCAACCATATTCACAGCATAGATCGTAAGATGAAATCGTGTAAACGGAATACTAATTGAAAAACAGTCGTCAAATTCATGTGGAAATATCAAAGCAAGATTTTACATCGTGTAATCCTCTCATTTTCCCCTTTACTTGCGACTTGTTATTCTGCGCTTTAGGTCTCAGGCGCTTTGATGGAAGACGCGCTAGCAGACTGGAATGCATCGCAGCACGGAGGAAAAAAACTTAAGAATTTGGGCTGATGAGCATATGCGTTTATTAATCTTCGTCTGGATGATGCATATCAATATTCTTGATGTAAAAAAATCGAAAGTGTACGACATAACTGTAAAAAAAAAAAATAAGAAAAACGCTGCAGTAGGAACGATCGAATATTTGCAGCATGCTCGTTTTCGACATCGTTTGTCAATATTAGAAGCGGATCGGGATTACAAAAATGAAAATTAGTGGGGTGCTTCATATTGAAATTGAATGATACAAAGAGCAATCATAATATTCATATACAGAGTGCAACAAAACAACAAAAATAGTGGTAGCCGGTTTCTACAACTAAAAATAAGGAAAAATATTATATAAAGTTCTAAAACAATTCCTTGAAGAACTCACATGATATCATTCGTTTTCGTCACCCGAGGTGTTTTTTCAAGGTTGCACTGTACGTAGCCACTGCGTTTCATATTTATACCTTATGCATGCTTTACACACATTTTGTCGAAGGCGGGCTGTAGATCTTTGTTTGCTACCTTCTTCAGAGCTTCCGTTGCAGATCCAAAGATTGGCATCAAGAAGGCGTCGCAGAACGTCCAGATACATTTCTTTATTAACTGTACGATCTTCCGCTATGAATTCGTAGTGGACTATTCCTTTGCAATAAAAAACACCTACAAGCATGGCCTTTCCTTTGGAGCGGTTAGCACAGAACTTCTGTTCTCGGCGGGACGAGCTTGTTTTCCATACGGAAGACTGATTTTTTGTTTGAGGTTCGTAAAGAAAGAATCATGTTTCATCGTCCGTGATGATTCACTAACAGACTGGGATCAAGATTTAAGGCTAAACATCAATTCTTGCCTAGGTAAATAAATAAGACAGATGCGAGCTTTTTAGTTTTAATTCTTCATCGACTACACCACTACTAAGACGGCTATGTACGATTTTGACGGAGGGGGCCACATTGAATATTTGTAAATCACAGTTTAGAAAATTGATGATATGACTAATATTTTGTACATTAGCCACTTAACCGGCCAATGTCTTTCTTTCTCTAGTATTTTACAAGTTATTTTATTTTACAATATAAACGGTATCGGAGATAGATCAGGCAATATAGCCTAATGGGAACCCTACACCATATACAAATTCTGGCATTTGTAATACGGCCAAATACACAGAGAATTAATTTAAACAGAATGAAAGTTATAAAGTAAATAGGTCACGCAATTGTGGATGCAAAATCAAAATTAATGAAAACACTTTTCCACACAGAAGTTTTAATGCAACACGTATATAGATTTCGAGGACCAGATCCTCGAAATGTACATACATATTGCATTAAAACCTCTATGTGAAAAAGTGCTTTCATTATTTTTATTGATTTTAGAATACAAGTTACTTTTATCCAAATGATTCGAACCTCCGTTAAAGCCAATAGAACAGGATCGATTTCCAGTTTATGCAATTATTACAAGTGATAAGCAGTCTATGCAGTCTATAAGCAGTCTATAAGCTGCATTGACTGATGCTCTTCATCCAGTTTCATTTACCGAGAAATGGTTACATAATTCACCAGTCTTTCGATCAAAAAAAAAATAAAGAGTTGAAAATTTGAAATTTCACATAAAGTCATCACTTTATTTTTTTTTATTTAAAATCTAGCTGATATGTCCGGCACTGCTCGGGCTATTTGATGAAATTTTGGAACATCAGAATTTGAATATAAATATGAACACATGAAAAATCCCTAGAATTAATATAGTAAATATTCACTTTGGAAGAAATATTCCTTAAAATGCTCATGCTGGAATTTGTGTACAATTGGGTTTGGTCAGGAAAATTCGACATTGCTTCCTTAACGTTTTAGAATATCAAAGAAAGGCTATGAGTATTGAATTATTTCTGTCTATATTAATAGATGCATTGAAAGAGTTAAGAAACTCTGTTTACAGCCCCATCAACATCACTCTTCAACATATAACTGTTTCATTAGAGTTGTATTCATTCACAATGTGCGTGGAATCATGTTCATAGGGGCAGTATCATTTTTAGCAGCAGGGATTGCCCTCTCACGCAATCAGTTATGATCTTCATGATTTTCTAATATGTTTAGATAATGATTATCCATAACTTCTTTATAGGAAGCTACTACATTAGACACACCATTTGAAATATAAATTTTGTCCAATTATTGGCTCGGCTTTCGACCAGGTCACCCCTGCCTCATCTGGAGGCTTGTTGCAGATTTAAACACTCCTCTTAACTGCGCTAAATATGGTGGTCTTGTGTTTTTGGATGTCCGAAAAGCTTTTGATCAAGTTTGGCACGAAGGCCTAATACCAAAATGATTACTTGTGGATTTCCGGACGATCTTATTGCCTTGATTAGATCCTTTCTGTCGAACAGGATATTTCGTGTAAAGGTTGGCTGCTCCTTGTCAAACCCGTGTGACGTCAAAGCTGGTGTTCCCCAGGGTTCTGTTCTTGGCCCTGCACTCTTCAACTTTTTCATCCATGACTTCCCAACATTTACAAAATGCAAGCTGTATCTGTTCGCTGACGACGCGTCCATCATGACCACTGCTCGCGTTCCCGCTCATGTCATATCTCGATTGCAGAATGCCTTACATAAGTGCGAGAAATGGTTTGCTAAGTGGAGACTCAAACTAAACGTCGACAAGTGCAAAGCTATGTTTATTACCAAGAAACTTCGGAAACCCCCGAAGCCTCTCCTTCTTTCGGGTAGAGAGCTCGAATGGGTGAGGAATTACAAATACCTCGGAGTGGTGATAGATGCTAAGCTAAATTGGGGTGACCACGTCTCCTATGCTATCAATAAGGCTAAGAAGGCAAAGTTCAGCCTGGTCGCCCTCCTGGGGCGAAGCAGCGCTCTTGGAATGGATAGCAAACTTTTGCTATATAAAATGGTAATCCGGACCATTCTGTTATATGGTATGCCTGCCTGGGCCACAATATGTAAGTCCAGATGGAAGGACCTCCAAACTTTCCAAAACGTTACCTTGAGGACCATTGCTCAACTCGACAGGAGAGTTGCAACAAATACTTCTATTGCCGACGATTTTGAGATACCTCCCATTGGAAATCACGTCCAGGAATTGATGAAAAAGCTGCTTCCGAAGATGAAGGACCATCCCAATCCTCTGGTTGCAGGTATTCTTGAGCACCCGCTTACCTTCAGAAGCCTTCTTAGACATCGCAGGCCACGTCACCTCCTGGACATCAATTTCGACGACATCCAAAAGGTGATATTTCCCGAATATTGGATCTCCTAGCTCCTCGTGTCCCTTGTCCCTCGTCAATCAACAATCAACACTATCGTCCTGATAGGAAAGGACTCCATCTTATCCTCTGGATGACTTAACTAGGTTTCATCTGGCTTCTTGCCTAGTTCAGTGTACTTCCCGTGGTTACTTTCTGGACGAGTATGGCAGTGAAAGCGTTGCTTTCGGACCACTCGTTTCTTTTTACCTGCACTGTTCGGTTGTCGATTGTCGGCTTTAGAGAACGTACCTTCACCTTTTCAGCAAAAGCTTGAGCAGCTGCATGCCCCACAACTTGTATTTTCGTATTTGTTTTAGAATAATTTTATTATCTCTCCAAAGATTTAAATAAAAAAGAGATAAGAGTGATTTTATTTATTTATTTATTTAATACTTTTTATAATTATCCCCTTTAAAACGTGAATCATTAGGACAAGCATCGTAGCCAACGAAAAAGGTGGTCAGGTGACTTTTTAGTTCCTTTTTCATCGGTTAAGGCAAGCATTAATTTCATCAACCATTGTTGACGCAACATACAAACATGACCAACAGATTGTTGACGCAAACATGAATGACTGATTGTTCGCACATGCAAGCAAACAAACAAACCAATTTATTTGATATACAGGGTGGTCCATTTTAGTGTAGAGATGGAAATATCTTAAAAACAAAGCATTGTACGAAAAAAATGTCCAAAATAAAAAGAGTTATTTCGCGGGGGAAATTCATTAACCAAAAAAAAATTAGCACTCCTCCCTCCCTTGTGAGGAGGGGGATGCGGGGGGTAATTTTGAAATCTAAATATGAACCACTATTTTTCAAAACTTTAAAAGTCCACACTTTCAGGGCCTCTGTCTCCTAAACGGTTGGATCAATTGAAAAAACACCAAGAATATAACATTTCTCGAATATTGTGTCCAATCTGAATGTACCATTAAAAATAGGGGTTCCTATTTAAGATTTCAAAGTTATTCCTCGCCCCTCCCTCACAAGGGATAGGAGGGGGGCTAATTTTTTGGCTAATGAATTTACCCCGCGAAGTAACTCATTTTTATTTTGGACATTTTTTCGTACAATGCATTGTTTTCGAGATATTTCCATCTCTACACTTAAATGGACCACACTGTATCGATACCGGGTATCCCAAAAATGAGCGACGATTTAAAAAATCAATTAACGAAAAACGGAAGACGATAGAAATGTGCTGCCAATGGTGTTATTTTGAAAACATTGTTTTATAGTTTTCCTCGTTAGCAGCGCCGTCTTTGACGAACTTTGTAACAAGTTTTGAAACTTGTTGCGCTTAAATTCCCTGGTTTCCTAAGCAGAAAGCAGCAAACCGTATATTTCTGACGTTTTCCATTTTTCGTTAATTGATTTTTCAAATCAACGCTCATTTTTTTGGACATCCGGTATATAGATTATTAGGAGCTTTAGCATAAAAGCTACTTATAAGAATGTGCCCTTGGTCTGTACGTTTATCCGGCTGTCCGTTCGTCCGTCCGGCAGCCGTTTGCACGATAACTTGAAAACAGATTAACTTTTTCAAATTCTGTTTTCAGAAATATGACTATCAAAGACTTAGCTCGGACGTATCAACTTTTCAGAATTTTTCGTGGACCCCTTCAAGTCGAATTCACGTGCTAAAACAGTGAGTGTAAAGAATTCAAAGATACTGGCATGTCATATAACAATCGATTTGTCAAGAAGGAATATATTGTTACTTTCTGTTCATCTTTTAAGCATTATTGATATCGGCGCGCGTACGTGAAATCGCTTTGTCGACGCACGATTGCTCAAGTGCTTATAATCTATAAGCTTATTAACTAGCGGAAAAATGGAGCTACTTATTGGTTTTATTTTATACACGATTTGAATCACCCTTCATCATTTCTACATTTTTTGAGGTAGAAGGTTGAAATTCGGAATGTAGCTTACTATGGACATGTGCACCTTCACTATTTAGTTTGGTTTTGATTAGCCCACTATAGTGGAGGTGTTGGGGGTGCAAATTAGAGGGGACCAAAAGGTCTAGGTGTATTTATGCATATATAGGAGTGAAATTCGGTATGCATATTCCTATAATCAAGATCTCCATTATATGAAGATTTTTTTTTCCCGAGGTATCCATGCCTTCCCGACTCGGTGGCGGAAATGCATTGAAAAGATGGGGACTACATTGAAAAATAGTGTACCAATTCTGTCTGTAAAAAGGAGCTGTAAAAAAAATTTCCGATTTTCATTTGACTGACCCTCGTAAGTAGAATAAGAATGGAGCTACTCATTGGTTTTAGAATGTCAGTCCGCTCCCTTCATAATTTCTACATATTTTTGAGGTAGAAGGTTGAAATTCGGAATGTAGCTTACTATGGGCATGTCCATATGCTCTATTTAGTTTGGTTTTGATTGGTATACTGGGGTCGGAATTACGGGGGTGGGATTCAGAGAGGGCAACATATCTATGTGCTATTAAGGTACGTAAAGGCGTAAAATCCAGTATCCAGATTCCTCTAGGCAAGATCTACGTTACTATGAAGTTTATGCCCAATTGTTCCAGTGGGAACGGATATGCGGGGATGGCAGTCACTTGGTCCTTAGAACTTTGGCAACACCTGGCATGTGATATATCATACGTTCGGAAATGATGAGAAAGGAAAGAAGATACGAGGTTTTTTACATTTTTTACATATTACGTTCGAGAAAATCAATTTATTGATTAAAAAAAACTTGGTAAGAGGTAAAAGTGTAGATGAAAGGGTAAAAATAGATGACTTGCCTTATCCTACTCGAGAGGCGGGTGTGGGAGGGGGGGGGGTTAATTTCTTTTTAATAAACGCATAAATGTATTTCTGGTTCACTGCTAAAGCTCCTCCTTGGAATGTTTACAAGATTTTATTAATTTCTATGTTTCTGAGATACTTATCTCTAGTTTTCTATTTTTTCAATCATTGTAGTAGTTAAATAATAAATGATATTATAACTGGAGATAAGCCTACCAAGCATCAGGTAAAGATTTTTCTATCGAAAAATGGAAGGAAAAATTCTGCGACCTGGGTTCGAACCAGGAACCTCGGCTGTCATGGCCGACGCCTCTACCAATTGGGCTATCGCAGACACCCGGACAGCCATGCTGTCTGAAGGTGTCTTAAAGCCTCCCATTGGGCTTTCAACCATGACAACTTGGTTATCTTTAAGACTCCTTGAGACAGCATGGCTGTCCGGGTGTCTGCGATAGCCCAACTGGTAGAGTCGTCGGCTATGACAGCCGAGGTTCCTGGTTCGAACCCATTTCGCAGATATTTTTTTTCCATTTTTCGATTGTAGTAGTATTAAACAGCTGTGTTAAATTTCAACCTTATAACTTACTTCCAAGTTGAACTTTAAGACCGGATATAAAATCGCTCTATGGAACTAGTTACGTATAGATGTACCGTCTGGTTCAAAAAGGTTTTTACCTGCTCCATAGGAACTGATTTTACCGGATGTTGATCGGTTGCAAAATCAGGTACTTGTATTGAGAGTCAAGGCAGATTAAAATGGACCTGTACCTTCTGAATGAAAATAGGGTAGCAGGTATAAGCTTGGGATGCGCTCGTCACGTGCTCTCTCTGGCAATAATAACCGATAACGGCTGACAGCAGCATCGTTAAAGTCTCTGCCTACTGCCTCCAATAGCCGAGTTCGAATCCGATATGGATAAACTTTTTTTTATTGTTCATTATCGCGTTTTTGATTGCGTTTAAATTTTAAACAATGTATGTAAAGAAACAGATTAAATTTTTTTCATCCAAGTATGCAATTTGATCTGTTTATTTGAGGATTTAAAAAACTTTTCATTTTAATTGTCATGTCATGCTTTATTCTATATTTTTAGCTTTTAATAAAATATACACTAATTCATATCACCGTTACTTTTTCAAAAATCTTTTGTTCAAATCATATAATATTCTCTACTATTAAAATATATAATCCTATAATAAATTAAAAAAAAATTTCAGAAAAATACAAGATAATATGAAAAATTTCTATAAAACTGCCTTGTTAGCTATCTGTAATTTTATATTTAGCTCTACTATCGCATATTGGTCACTTTCCCACCCATTTGTCCAATTAGCTCCCCCTGTTTGGAGACCCTTTTGTATGACTCCTTGAAACATTGTCCTCCTCCTTTTAATCGTTGTTCTTTGAAACATTTTTCTCCACTTCTTAGAGTCGTATTCGAATTGCATACAAGCAGGGGCGGCGCTAACTTAGTCGGCGCCCCTATGCAAACCTCTAAAATATGCGCCCTTTCAATCTACAAAGGAAGATCGAAAAGTAATGCAGAACAATTTTTTATGGAATACTATTTTGGTCCGGATGTTTCAAAGTTGTCAAATTGATAGTTTGGATTTATTGCTACAGACAGCAAAGGCTTGATCAGGTGTCACCCTAGCAGAAGGACCGATAACTACTGTTATAAAATATGGTGCGTTTGCTAGCATCGTCAATTTGTGAAGAACAGCGAGGTGAGGTCCGTTTTTTGTGGGCAAAAACGAAAAAATGCGAGTGAAATCCACAGGAAAATGGATTCCGTATGGTGCTGCAAATGCCAGTCTTCGTCACGACACTGCTCGTCCCCATGTTGCGGTTTCCGTTCGTGAAAAAATTGAGGAATTTGTCTAGGAGGTGATCAAACAGCCATCCTACAGTCCAGACCTCGCACCATTTGAGTATCACCTCTTCGGACCAATGAAGAAATTGAAGGTTTTGGTGCAATAACCAGGCAATTTCACTTTTGGTCGAAAATAAGATGTAATAGTAAAAAATGTTCCCCATAGTTTGGTGCAAGAATCATACAGCTCCGACTACTCCATGCGGATATACAAAGAAAACTAGACTTGGCCGTTCCGTATGTTCCATGTGTTTTATGCAGTTTTTTGTGTTTTTCTCAAAACTATAAAACGTGGACTTGCCTGGTTACTGCACCAATCCCTTCAATTCTTAGGAGGTCAAACCTTCGGTTCGGATGAAGAGGTAAAATCAGTCGTGTGCAGCCGTGAAAATGGAGTTTAATGAAAAGTGTATTGAATCTTGTGCCACGATGGGAGAAATGTGTCTAGAGATACAGAGAAAAATAGGTAAAACATGCAGTTTTCTTGTGCATTGTTTCAATTTTGCTTATTATGCATTAATTTTCGAACCTCCCTCGCACAATGCGCCCCATCCTAACATGCGCCCCTATGCGACGCTTACTTTGCTTACCGCACCGCGCCGCCCCTGCATACAAGAATAGTCACTAATGTCGCTGGGTTCAAGAATATTAAATAATTCATGATACCTGCTTTCTTTGATTAACTAAAACAGAAACTTCTGATTACATTTCAATGTTTATAAAATTTGCATTTAATGTTTCGCATGTTCTTCTCAAAACTTCATATACAAAAGTAAGAAAGGTCGTATTTATTTCGAAATTGTTTTTTTTAAATCGATGATTAGTCTATAATTTTAATATTTACATTAGTCTATTGCTCTTTAATCCTGTAACGAATAATGAAGCCTGAGCTGCAAAAGGATTTCGATTGACTGCTATTTGAACAGAATATTTCAATACAGACTGAAAAGTCTACACTTTATAGTCAATATTCATGTCATTTCTACGAAAATCAAATGAACTATTAATTTTCTAATATTGTTTTTGGTTGGTTTGGCATAATTGTCGTTGAATCTTTATATATAAAAATTCAGGCTGAGGGTGCGTCTGTAAATGTTCTAAAAACTTTTGAACCACTTATCCGATTGAGCTAATATTTGCAACATATATTCCTTAGGTCCAGAGTAAGGTTTACATGTCCCTAAAGTAGGGGGGAAAGGGGTAAAAATCATATATCTTGGTTTATGTTTGTTTGTTTACTCAAGAGATGGCGCCAAAGTTTGTTTATCTTTTCCTTGAAACCGAAACTGGACTAACTGCGCAGAATCAGGACAGCAAAAAAACTTCCGTTTTCCTCCGGATGTGTAGTATTGTTTGCACATTTCAAGGTAGGAAACGCAAGTTTTTTGATGTCCTGCTTTTGAGCAGTTACTCCAGTTTCGGTTTCAATGGAAAGGTCTATATAAAAATTCAGGGTGCGTCTGTAAATGTTCTCAAAACTTTTGAACCACTTATCCTTTTGAGCTCATACTAGCACCAGATGTTCGTTAGGTTCAGGGTAAGGTTTACATGTGCCGAGTGTCAGGTTGGCGCAAAGGGGAAAGGGTAAAAATAATATTTTGCTTGATCTATCTGTCTGACATGAGCCTACGATATGCGCGCACCAACAATGGCCGAGGTCAAAAATGCTAACACCGAGTTGAGTTAGTGAGGAAAGCCATTGTTGCTACGACAGTCAACAATACGTTTACAATCGAGCAATATTCATTGCTTCACCAACCCAAATCGGTATTTGCATTTTTGACCTCGCCCAATGTATGTCATGATCTACAATGCAGAGTAAAGTTTCTGCAACAATAGGCCATAAAAAATTACTTTGGCTGTGGTCATGGATGAAGAAATACAGGATGGGAAACTCCATTGTTTAAAGCGTGATTTTTTTTTCACTGGCGCTCCATGGCCATTTGCGTGGGCATTCTCTCTGTCTAGCAGACAACTTTACTTTTCCTTATTGGCCTCGATGGCTCAGTGGTTGCGTGATCTCCTCTGATCAGCACCTCCTAGACAGAAGGCCTGATAACGGAAACGTCATACATTGTTACATCATCATTTCCGCTTCTGTCTAGGGGGTGTTGCTCTGATGCCCGTAGATGTGGCTTCGATCCCGGCGGAGGACGACGAGGATTTTTGCTGACGGAAAATACTATTTTATAAAAGAAAGAGCGAAAAATGTATACACTCACTCATTCATTCATTCATTCATTACGAAATCTTCAGAACTATGTAGCCTACAAACTTGAAATTCGGCAGGTATACTCTCGGCTTTCAATTTTTTCTTAGGAGCATTGATTTTGAGATAAAAAATGTTGAAATCCTACCTGCATGAAACAGTTGTTTGGAATCTGCGGAGACATTTAAAGGTATTGGTATAAGAGACACCAGTGGGATCCGATGAAGAGCTGGTAGCTGGAATCGCCATAGCTGCGGAGCAGATTCGCGAAGAACCAGGAACTTTTGAACTGCTTACGTCAGTCCATGCGGCGACGTTGTGAAGCAAGCATTCAAGCCAGAGGGAGTGAATGAGAACACTTATTATTGATGAAAATAGGAAAGAAAATTCCACAGCCTGGGTTCGAACCAGGAACCTTCCTCTCACCGTGCAGACGCGCCAACCAATTGCGCCACTGTGGACATGGAAGCATTGACGCTATTTACATGTCCTTAGGGCTGGTTGGAGCAGTATCCAATTCGTAGATTTTTATTTATTTTTTAAATAATGGGTTTAAATGACTTGGAATGACGTGTCATGAATGAATACAACGTAAAATTTATGATAGTTGAAATTGTTTTAAAGGCACCTGGTTAAGTGGAACCATTATGGTTCATTGGGACATTCAATGCTAAGAAATGGCAAGTTATATATGAAACAACTTGAAATGGTGTGTAATGAATGACTACAACGTAAAATTAATGTTAGTCGAATTGGTTCGAAGACACCTGCTTTAATGGTACCATTATGGTTCACTGGAACTTAAAATGCTAAGATATGGCATGTTTTATATCAAACAACGTGGAATGATCTGTCATGAATGCATATAAAGTCAGATTATTGATAGTCGATATAGGATCAAAGGCGCCTGGTTTAGTGGAACCATAATGGTTAATTGGAGCATTCAATGCTAAAATATTGCATGTAATATACCATGCAACGGCTCACACTTCAAAGGCATCAATGGCTATTTTGATGGAACACTTCCCGGAGTACCTCATATTATTAAGGGGCGATTTGAAAATAACCAACCCGCTCCCCCTATTTGACCCTTGCGGTTTTTAGGTTAACCCTCCAAGGACCCTTCAAGACCTGAAAGCCAACAACCGGGCAGATGTTGCCGAATACCTCATGCAATGAGCAACGCCGGAAATCGGCTTATTCACTGTATGGACCAGGGAGGGCGTCATCTACCTCATATGATTTTCAAGACTGTCTAAAACAAAACTTTAAATATGTACCTAAATTATAAATAAAATATATAAAACAAAATGGGTTTTATTGCGTTTTGAAATCAGGAAGCTATGTTCCCCATCCTGTATATCAACAACTTGGAATGATGTGTCATGAATGATGTGTAAAGTTAATGATAGTCGAAATTGGATCAAAGGCACCTGGTTTAGTGGAACCATTATGGTTCATTGGAACTTTCAATTCTAAAATATTGCCTGTACTATATCAAACAACTTGATTGGTTAGTTGGTTTGGTTTGTTTGGTATTAACGTCCTTTTCAATTGCTATAGTCATTTCCAACTTGAAATGATGTGTAAAGATGAATACAATGTAAAATTAATGATAATTCAAATTTGTTCAAAGATACGTGGTTTAATGGTCCATTGGAAACTTTTAATGCTAAGATACGGCATTTAATATATGAAAGAACTTGGAATGATGCGGAATGAATGACTACAAACTTAAATTAATGATAGTAGAAATTGGTTTCAAAGCACCTGGTTTAGTGGAACCATTATGGTTCATTGGAACTTTCAAAGCTACGATATGGCATGCAATATATCAAACAACTTGGAATGATATGTAATAATGAATACAATATAAAGTTAATGACAGTTCAAATTTGTTCAAAGGTACGTGGTTTAATGGTATCGTTATGGTCCATTAGAAACTTTCAATGTTAACATAGGGCAGTTGAAAAGTATGATTTC
Organism: Rhysida immarginata; assembly: GCA_023313115.1. Classification (NCBI taxonomy): domain Eukaryota; kingdom Metazoa; phylum Arthropoda; class Chilopoda; order Scolopendromorpha; family Scolopendridae; genus Rhysida; species Rhysida immarginata. Next base: position 862,135 of record JAHWFO010066449.1, read on the forward strand.
GCGAATGGTTTAGTTTAGCCTTTCGGTATTTGGTGATGTCATTTCTTAATGGTTTATTAATCCTAAACGTTTTTCATGTGCTGATTTTGGCTGTGTATTAACTTTCAGATGAATCAAAATTTCTTCGAATTTGAGCTCGAGCAACGAAAAAAGCTTTCAATTTAAATAGAAAACTTTCATGTTGTAAATTCAAAAGATTTCTTTTAAAAAGCTCCCAATGCATAGCGTCTCCAAATATGGCCCTTTAATAGAACCTAAAACATGTATTTTTTCTATATAAATTCTGAGCTTTTTACATTTGTTCTTTTTCTGAATATTCACACACAGAAATTGCAACATTTCATAAAAAACAGCCCGAGCAACGCCGGGTAAACAGCTAGTACTTTATATAAATAAAAAAATGAGACTTGTAACCTTTCGAGCAGTCAAAAGAAAATAGTTTCCACTTACACCTATAAGTCACTTCCGCATCACACTACAACGATCGCTGCATCAACTTATCTCTTGATTACGCGTATAATTATATCGTTACTGTGCATCATTTATGTTACATTACTACCCAAATAGATTAGTTTATTATTAATGAAATGAAAATTCTCAACAGAATAGCCAAAATAATCTTTTTGTCAACATAGTTGAGCACGTGACGTAAAACTTGACCACCCCCGATGTTAAAAAAAATATTATGGAATCGTCCCACAGTAAGCGTGCTCCACTGGACACCTGAAAAAAGCAATCTCGTTGGATTGAAGTATTGTAAGGAAGCCGAACAATTTTGACCTAGGTAAAAACCTTTTTGCACACAACTGTACATTAAAAATCGCCCTGCTGTTCGTCAAATATTCAAATAAACAAAAACACTTTCTAGAATTTCGATTCATAAGCTTTATTTATCATTACAGTTAGACAACGATTAATCATTTGTTAGTCGCCTTGTTTTGTTTGTTTGCTACAAATATATTTTCACTTTTTTTTAGTTCTGATTTTATCTCTTACAGGGTGTCATAACTAATAGTTTGTAAAATAGAATAGTAGACAAACAGTGATAGTTTTCAGTTATTCTTCCAGGAGATTCATGTGTGAGATCAGGAATTTGTTTTGGTGCGTTTCCTTGTGTTTGCAGACCGACCTTTTCGGAATTGCAGGTAATGACATTCAATAATGGCTTGCACGTTTGATGTGGACATGGCTGACCGCGAACGTCTCATCCGCAATACCACCAGTTCGTGTAAATTTCTCGTACAACTCTTTTACTGTTTTCTAATGAGTTGGCGTGTGAGTTGGACGTCTTCAGTAAGTCATGACGGCACCAAACGCACAGGATGTTAAGAATGTCATTACGCGCAGTCCAAAAACATCGATCAGCAATACACAAGGAAGGTACGAAAACAAATTCCTGATCTCACACGTTAATCTTCTACAAAAAAGAACTTCAATAACTTTCACAGTTTGCCTGCTATTTAATTTTAAAAACTGCCAATCCTTTTTAGGACACCCTGTATCCCATTCCTTCTTATTAAATAAATAAATAAATTCAATCTGATATGAGGATCACTGGAAAATTTACGATTAAAGATAATACAGTAGATGAGATCTTGCTTTCTTTAAGCGATGGTGGATGGTTAGCACAGGTACCAGGAGTTGTGGAATACGAGCTGCAGTGGTTGAGGACACAGCGTTGAAAGGCAAGGTTCTGTAATTTCTGTCGTGAGACAAAGCACAAGCAAATTAGACAGTAAGAGAATCAACACTTGAAACAAAGTCAATTGATAATCTTAGACTAATTAATGTTCTAATGAGTAATTTGTATGACCACTTACTATAAATTTGACTATTTAAGCCGTCCCCTCGCGCGCTATCCCTAACGCGCAAATGGGTCCGCGCACGTTAAGCATGGGTTAGCGAGGAAGACGCAGAAGAGATGGATCTTGCGTTGTATGAAGGGGTAAGAAGTGGTAGCCTATGTCTTGCTTCGAACCCTCCTGGGTAACACTCGCTGCAGTATCATGACCTCGGGACGCAGGACTCGTAGTGCCGTTGGATTCTTCCTCGGGCGGTTCATTGCTCTATGCTATCCGGAATTTCGTCTCCACGACTAGGAAAATTCGTCTCGGCTGCGGTAACAAGAATCGTACTATCAAAGTCCGAATTAGAAATTGCAACTTGCCTCGCTAAATCTCCTACTTCGATTTCGTTCGTTGAGTTCCCTTCGCTTGGCTTGGAGTTCCTCTCCGCTGAAACAATAATAAAATTGTATTGACCATCAGTACACCCTTACATTTCCTGTAAGTGCAAATAAACCTGCACCAGTAGTGCCATAGATAGAACAAACAATGTGTGTTCATTTGATGCGTTATGAAACGATCGTGGACACAAACCAGGTAATTTGCTCATGGCAAAAAGGAAGAAATGGGCCTTAGAACTGATTACAGCTCAGGAAGGGGGGAGGTTCGAAAACAAAATAGAAGCATGAGAGGGGTCGGTGCTCAGATGGGTGCAAATGGCCCATGTTTATGAGGTAGAAGAAGAGCGAAGTGATGAGGTTGCTGTACGGCAATGAAGTGGTGAACAGAATTTTGGCAATTGCAGCCGTTTCTTCGATAACAATCGCCACGCGATTGGCCAGAGCGTGAAAACAAATGTCATCATTAGCATATAGCTAACAATACTGATGGTAAGGTAAAGCAAACAATGCTGCAAAAGCTTTAATATAATTCGAATTAAAAAACTGATAAAATGTAAAATAATAAACATGTGGTGTGCAAATATTAAATTTATAATATTTTCACGTCACAGGTTGTTCAGCCAGGAAGATGACGAAAGCGTGTATCCTCAAATGGTGAATGATCTGGCGACACAAGTGATGGAGGGCAGGATGTCAAATTTCATGGACAGCATTACTGTTCTGCGTAATGCAGGAGTTATAGACCAACCTCTTGCAACTGTCCACAAGATTCTTCCAAAATTTTTACATTACTATACCTACAAACTGTCACTGGCGCAGAAGCTCTTACCTGCTGATCATAATGCGGGAGAAACGTTTGCCTTGCAGTTTCTTGCTCGTTGTGAGCTTCAAAATATATGGCCATGGACCATTCTTTGGACGGGCGAGAACCAGTTTTATTTGGATGATGCAGTTAACACGAATAATTTCTATATTTGGGCTGCAGAAAATCCACACGAGTGTCTACAAATTTTGTTCTCAAGTTACAGTATTGTATGGTTTGGCTGCCACATTCATTATGGGATCAATTTTTTTTCGAAGAGCTCAGCCCCACAGGTCCTGTGACGTGTACTGTCACCGGGAAACGATATGCATCATTATTGGAAAGTTCCGTCATTCCAGCTCTGTCGATGTGTTAAAACAACAGTGTTCATGAAGGACTGTGCTCCTCCACATTTAGCCCATTGTGTGAAGCAATTACTCAGATTGCATTTTTCTCATGACAGAATAACAGACCTCAATTTTCTTTGCTTTGGCCTGCAAGACCTCCAAACTTGAATCCATGCGGTTTTTGGCTCTGGGGCTATCTCAAAAACTTGATCTACCATGATCACATTTCATCTCTGTCAGATCTTAAGAACAATATAACACGCCATGTGCGTAATATTCCAAAGCATACACTAATTTCAACCGCTGAACATGCTATTTTACGCTTATAGGTGGTAGAATCACTGGTGGAACTCATATTGAGCAAGTTTTGTAACCATTAGACAAATAAATTGTGTAGTTCACTGCTACATTATATATAAAGCTATAAATCGCCTTCTATTGGTGGTTTTGGAACTAACTTTTTTGCTCTTGAAATAGTTCCCTGCGTGTAATTAAGGCATTCTCAAATTTTCATGATTTTTTTTGATGAATAGCTTTTGCTGTAGCGAGCTACTTCAATTTGAGATGCCGTGTATATCATTATAAAAATGCAAACATTTATTTAGTAGCGTACTTGATTGTATTAATTTTCTAGGCGAATATTAAGTTTAAATTGTTAAAAAAGTTTAATTATTGATTTTTATTCCATTTGTATGAAAATAGAATATTCACATACTTATCTCGAGAATTAAATTCTTTATTGAAGACATTGAGTTAACAAAGCGGTTAAAACTAACTTAATTATTAATTTAGATGTAAAACGAGATTCCTTCAATGCCTTTCGTGTAGGTCGATATCGCCCGCAGGATATTCTTCAAGCTGGACGACTCTCTCTTTTGGATGAACATCTTTCATATTTTCCAGATGTGAAATCGACTTGATACCCACAATGAAAGAAACTCTTAGAGGTCCGCGGTTTTGTGATGTGCAAAAAAAGTTTCCTCAATTATTACGCCGTTATCAACATAATCACTCTGTTGAGGAAAGAAGTATGCTTCCCAAAAAAGAATATAAATTGATGCATTGAATTGTACAGTTCCAGAAAAAAAGAGTTTATGTTTTATACCATTTTATATTATTTATATACAACCTCTATATTTTAACTAGTATTACGCAATATTAATACATTGTAGTGTAATATAAAATATTAATGATTATTTTCGCTATTATGGCGTTTGCATTGTTCATTTCCATTAACGCCAGGCGAAATCACTTCTTAAACACATTTACAGATTTAGATTTCTATATACGAATATCTTAATTACTAAATTTAGTTTTTTAACATATAAAGATATATGTTTACAATTCAAATTTTGCATTAGGAATATTTACAGAGTATAATTTTTTCTTATGAAATCAATAACTCACCACTTGCATGATATTAGCAGATGGCGGCGCCCACTGCGATGCGAAGCTATCAAAGAAGCACGAGAGCCACATCATGGCGATGCCCAGTGTACCCTTTCCTCCTTGGCCTTAAGGAAATACCCTTATCGCGATCGAATATTATGCATGCTCAGTTACTCATTTGATGTTAATTTTTATTTCATTACTTTTGTGCCTTTATTCCGGGAAATTTTTCACTCTAATGATATTATCTTAAGAAAATCTATAGAATCAAATTTTATATGAAAAAAATGCAGCTGCTTAAAAGTTATTAATATTCAGAGCTCAAAACAATGTTTAAATCATTCTAGCTTCAAATATTTTGAGTAAACACAATGTAACAGTAATCTCACGGTCCTTTTTACAGTCCTTAAATGTACTGATAACTGTAACAAGTAATTGATTCACTACGTCCTTAATATAACACCATAAGAAAATTAGAGTGGTTATGCCAGGTGGTCATGGAAGGCTAAAGAATCAGCCCTGGCGTATCGATTTGGAAATGCTTCAACCAATGCTTTATCCGAAAGTTGCAGACCACAGAAAAACGGGAAAATATTTTTAAAATAAATTTAAATTATTCTAACTATTTTTCCATAAACATTTGTAAAAATATTATATTTTTATCCCTCAGTTCTTTTCATTTATTTCAAATAAAAAGTAAAAATATATGCATATTTCTGACCTCTTCAATAATATGAAGTTAATCGTGATATAAATATATAGTTAAGAATAACTATCAGGCAATATAGTGAATTTTAATAGAAAAAGCTAACGCATCATACAGTATTGATTATTTAAACTTACTTTTTCCTTAATGCTTATTTTTCCCATTAATCTTTCGCCCAATTTGAAATTTTGTTATACAGGATGTTTACATTGAAGTGATCTACCCAAGTATCTACAAATCTATTAAAACTGTCAACAATTTGTTAATACAATGCTGTAGGAAAGTGAGGATGTGCAATCTGATGTTCACTTCAAATTTGACATTTGACCTCTTCGACCTTGAAATTACATAACTTATTGCTTTATTTCATGAGAAAATTTCAGAAAATGTTCAATTTGGTTACCATCTGAGGCGACACGTAATTGAAATCGTAACACCTGGTTTTCGTACACATTGTTGCTCGAGAAATGTTTGTACATGCGTGCTGAATTCGGGTTTTCAACTCATCCAAATCTCTGAGAGGACTTTGATGCACAGCATCCTTCACATAACCCCCAAAAAAGCAATCCATGGGAATCAATTCAGGGACCTTGGGGGCCACCGAACAGGACCAAACTGTCCTATCCAATTAATTCCAAAAGCACTTCTCATGAGTTATGGCACTTAAGAAGTTCTGTGGGGTGGTAGATCAATGTCATTCAGCAGTCCGGAATTTTTGAGAATTTCTAATGTCGAACTTTATATATCTATGGGTATGCATATCAAAAAGAGTTTGATATGTCTGTGTAATAGTCTTCTGAGATAATCGAGATCACCTAAGTTGTTACCAAGATAACTACCAAGATAGGCCAGTGTAATTTTTGATTTGGTTCATGGTCACCTGATATTAAATATGAAACATGTGGTATTAATTACAAATAGAAAAGGGAAGGGAAACTTCCCTGGCCTGGATTCAAACCAGGGACCATTTCTATCGCTTGGCACCGTTCTAACCAATTGAGCTATCGCGGACACGAACCGCGAAGTTGTTACAATATGCCCACATGGACTTCCATGAAGCTACAAGTCCAGGTCGCGGAAATTTTCCTTCCCTTTTCTCATATATGTAATTGTGTTGTAAAAATTTATATAAATGGCCAGTTAATACATAACGCTATCTTTTAATAAAAATTTTAATCTTTTTTTTTTATTTAAATGTGTTGGTAGACTGCGAGGATATATGAATAAATAAATTCAATAAATAAACAATTAAAAACCCTAAAATTGAAAATAATATAAAATAAGAGCCCATTTAAATGCAGAGAAATTTAACACTCCGTGTAACAAGATAGCAATTTTTTCTTTTCCCGCTTCTTTCTGTTTGATATCTCCGGTGGTTTAAGACATATGTCAATGAACGTAATTGAAGTATATACGTTAATACTTTATTCTTGAAAAAATTTCCTGTATGAAGACACCAAATAAAGACAAATACTGATGAGAAGGAGGTGATCAATTGTTCAACAGAAAATCATAATCCTAAATAACAAAGAACAAAGAGAAAAGATTGGTCGAAGAAGCAACAGTCATAAAATTACACAACTTTATTTTAGCTAAACGACCAGCTGAAATCAACTTTTTTAATGGCTTTAATTTATGGTTTCAAAATTTAACACTTACAAAATGTCAGTAATAAAAATTCACTTGTTTCTATCTTATCAAATAATATTTATCTATCTATAATCCATCCAGCCTTAGTTTGCGCGAAATGTGATGGACATGTTAATTGTTATGTATTGTTTACTTTTTTGTTGTAACAATGTCCAACAATTGAAACGGCCATCACATTTCGCGCAAACTAAGGCTGGACAGACTATATATATCTATCTAGAAGGCATCCTTGGAGAGGTCCATCCATTGTGAGCCATTAAAAATTTTTTTTCCGATAAATCAAGTCCCGGTATATCACCTACAATGGATGTTTTCAGTGTAGAGGTAAATTCCTGTCTTTCGGATTTTTCTTAGAATGGATAGTCCCTTCGCTCTATATTGTAGTGATTGAGTTATTATTTAACCAATTTGGAGGTTTAATTTAGCTTTTTGAGGTTGTTCTGTTTACCTACAAGCGTTATTATCCCGGGCAACGCCGGGTCCTCTGCTAGTCTATCCCCTATATATATAAAGAAGGATGTTTGTGGGTGGGTGGGTCTGTCTGTCTGTACGTTTTTTATACAAATCTACAGTTTTATTCCGATCTTGATGAAATTTCGCATACATGACCTTCAAAGCATGAGGAAGGTCACTGTCTACCTCAGATTTCGGAAAAATAATAATTATCGATAAAAAATCGATATTCATGGTTATGGCAAGGCATATTAATGAGAAATATCTCATGACCAACAATGCAAGGCAAAGTTTGTGCAATATAGATAAATTTCAATTTGTAACAATGCATAGAATTACTATTATTCAGGCTTTTCTTAGAAAAGAGAGTTCTTAGTACTTAACAATTTCTTGAAAATCTTTAAGAATGATCAGTAACTGGAGATAATGGAGAGTTAGCAGACTATTGAGAAAGAGTGGAAAGACGACAGAGGAAGCACTCCTTTAGCTCCGTGCTGTATTGAGCAAATGGGAAGCAAGTAAATAGAAGACCGCTATACAACACAAAGTGATGAATGGCCAAGTTTGGCTTCAAAACATCGAGAGAAGAAAGGGAATTGATACAACATCAAGTGTACATCTAAAGTAAGATTACGTGAGTAACAATTTTTTTAGACTAGCAGTGGCATCCTTGGAGAGGTCCATCCATTGTGAGCTTTTAAAAAATTTTTTTATCGAATTTTCATTAAGAATTTTTACTGTATTAGTTCTAAGCGTTTTCATCTGTTTATTTTTAAGATATTTCAAAATTTAATCCAAAAAAGAAAAAGTCCGAGCCACGCCAGCGTTATCACCTAGTTTATTTGGTAGCACAGCAGATCCCAACATTTCATAAAAATACATTTTGACTATATTCTGTGGGAATGCGTATATTTTGGAAACTGAAATCCTTGCTGCCTTTGCGATGACTGAACTTTCGTTTCCAAGAATTATTGATAATGAGCATAAAGTGATGGTGCAGTAACAAAACATTAATAAGCCAGCGTCTATTGCTGAGGCAAAGGAGTCATGCGTGTCTCCCTTGAGCTCCCTATCAAACGTCCAGACGACTGGCAAAAATGTATGTGTCTGGAAAGGAAAGAGAAAGAACGAGTATTGGTCAGAGAAACTCTGCATTTAAACTAAACAAGCTATACGGGCATTTGAAACATCTGAACAAAGGGAGTTTCGTATAGTGCAAGGGGGTATAAGAGCTTCTACGTCAAGGACAAGAAAAACTTGAGTCTAAAGTTTCTGGTGATGATCTGCAGTTGTGATGCAGGTCAAGAAGAGTTTAGATAAAGTTCCGGTATATCACCTAGACTTCTTGTTTTTCCTATTTTTCGTAGATTGGAGAGTTCCTTTGCTGCGTGTTGTATTGATTGAGTTATTATTTAACCAAGTGGGAGTTATAAATTTAATTTTCACTTTACCTCCAAGCGTAATCATCCCGGGCAACGCCGGGTACCTCTGCTAGTTTTTCTTAAAAGAATACCGTTGACATTTGTTCGGGTCAGAGTGGAGACCAATCAGATGAAAGTACTGTCGATTCATTACTTTCTCCTGACGTTATAGAGAGCTAATTCTTAATGTTTTAATGCTAGTTCTAATTGTTTGTAAACTTCCACATGGTGATATTTTTAAGTAAACAAATTAGAAAGAGTTTACAAATATTTAATCTACTCTATGTAAAGGAAGATTTATTGAAATGTGTGTAGCTCTGAAGCGCGAGAGCGTGGAGCAGTGAACGGAATAACTAAACGATAAGCAATCAATTCTGACTGGTTCGTTTCGTCGGTCTTCTTTATGAAAAATACTATAGTTTTCAACAGACTTTGCAAAGGCGTTGTTCTACACCAAACAACAGGGCTAACACTGAGAAACTACTCGGGGAGCAAGCCTTGTATGCAAGATATAAAGAATACAGGTAGCGCCGTCCGAGAGGAAAACTGACTGTCGCGCCATCTGGTGTTGGTAATTGGAATATTGCCAGCTTCATGACGTCACAAGGTCCAATCTTTAAAACCTATTACGAGGAATATTGCTTTTACATAGTAAAATGCCATCATGCGCGATTCTCACTTGCAATAATACAAAATTTAATACAAAAGATAAGAATGTTTCCTTTTTTCATTTCCCCAAAGATCCAAATTTAATTAAAAAATGCTTAATATCATGCAAATTGGATAAAAATATTTGTACCACAATTGCAGTGATTTGCTCTAACCATTTTAAAGATGACTATTATGAAAACAAATATCTAAGCCTATGTCAACTCATGAATTGAAGACCATGGGTGCGTCTTAGGTTAGGATCGACCAAATAAATCGACAGAATTGCGACCGCTAGTCCAAAGCCGGTCGCGTTTATGAATCGAGGATTGTCCGAATCGGGAGAAAATTTAAAATGAATAAAGCCATCTACGTATGCCTGCATCGTTCCCGCGTCGATCGGACACAGTCAAAATTTCAAGTCAGTCACTGTTGGCTCCAAAATGAGCTTTGTGACAGGCTTTGAACGTTCGCGACCGGTCGGACTTTTAGACACACCCCACACATAATGAAATCTGCGATTCTGAGGTAGGAGGCTATACGAATTTTATATACGCACTCATTGTTTTCATGAACATCGTCTCTAAAATGATTAGATAACTACAAGCAAGAACGGATGAATGGGAAGAAGGGGGGGTGCAATTTCATAATCGTCATCTTTAAAATGGTTAGAGCAAATCACTTCTGTTTTGGTACAAATATTTTTATCCAATTTGCATGATATTAAGCATTTTTAAAAATTAAATTTGAATCTTTGGGGAAAATGGAAAAAGTAAACACTTTTATCTTTTAAATTAAATTTTATATAATTGTAAGTGGGAATTGCGCATGATGGTATTTTGCTGCGTAAAAGCACTATTCCCCATAATAATTTTTAACCATTGGCCCTTGTGACGTCATGAAGCTGGCAAAATTCCAATTACCAACACCAGATGGGGCGACAGTCAGTTTTCCTCTCGGACGGCGCTACCTGCATTCTTTATGTATGCCTGTCCGATGAAAGTGCATGTGATACCTATGCAAAGGCACGTGCGATCATCTGGACTTTTGCAGCGAACCCATCGGAAAGCGACAGAACTTTTTTGGTATCTGATAATTGTTTCTATTGCTATAAAGCTCAATAATCAATCTCAGTTATTTATTTAGAAAATAAGAAAAAGACAACTTAGGATCACAAATGAAAACACAATGTATTAAGGACAATTCTTCTAAGGTATTATCATTTATTCTTAATACATTAAAAATTCACTGTGGATAAAATAGAATCTCAAATGCAGCAAATAGCGTGAGCTTACGATCTCAATATTGTATCATTGTTTAAAATCAAATCTCGTCGGATAACTCTAGAATTTATTGATGGTCTTAAATCGGTAAACGAATATTTCACGGACCAAAATAAGAAAAAGCAAACATATAAAATTTATTGCAGCTTCTTAAATTCATTGGAACGACAAACGTTTTTCTTTTCTTTGAAATTCAGCGAGATGCCTGTGGCATTAACGAGGGGGAAAAGGTAATATGCATTTCAAGTTACCAATACAAAATTCTCTTTGAACAATGTTCTACTAAAGTCCATTTATATTTAATGTAATTTTTTGAACTCAGTTATATCTTTAGACTACTTAAAAAGTTGTCAGTCGTTCGTCGTTATTCCGAGTGAGTTACATTCTTAATGAACCACACATTCGTCTCCCTAAAACCATTTTGCATGTGCTTAGCATTTACATTATAAATAATTTTCACATACAAGTGCGCTAACATGAATTGTTAAGGCATTAATGCTTGTATTTATATACCCCGATAAATAACCCATACATCATCGGACACAAAACGAGACCAGCGAGATTTTTCTTATGAATAAGTTTACTACATTATTGATCGGATTATCTGGGAAGACGCGAGTCTTTTCTTATCAGTCACGACAAGTAAAGAACGGCATGAAATTGCTTGCCTCGCCTTTACAGGAAAAAAAAATACGAATCTTGTTTTAAAAACACAAAAAGTTGACATAAAATTTGAATTAAACTAGGTTTAAAAGTGCTAATATTTTTAATGTGAGCACTTCAGTTAACGTCTGTCCGTCCGTTCTTATGCATGAAGCAACTCGAATCTAACTGAATCGATTGTCTTGAATTCGTAGTATAAAAATTCAACGAAATAATTCATTTTAATAAAAATGGATGAAATTTTTCTTTTCTTTTCTTCATTTTCTCTTTCCTTTACTGGTTTAAAAATCGATTAATCTGAAGCGTAATGCCATTATGCAAGGGAGGAGCAATTAGCGATGACATTATTTGCCATGCCTTAGCTGAGAAGCAATAAAAACTCCCAGAAGCCAGCGCGTGCGCAATGTCTATTTCAAATGTCGACAGAAGAACATTAGAAGAGAATTTTAAAACTTTATGAAATGAATACCGCCTAGTTTGCTAAAAAAAATCCATTTGGTACAAGCTTTTTAAAACTAAATCTGAGTCGAATCAAGAAGAATTTATAAAAGCGAGCAACAATGGAAATGCGAAAATTTTTTAAATCACTTATCAGATTATTACGATTCATAATGCAATATATTATAAAACTCGAACTTAACTATTACAAACACGATGGAATCGACTAAATTTGTTCTATATAACCTTATAACCACTATTTGCTATATCAATGAATATTGTACGGTTAAATGGTTAAATAATTACTGAAAATTCATTAAAACCAAATACAGTCCTGGACAAAATTATAGGAGATGCAAAATGAATTTATTTGATTCACAATCCTGTGTACAATATAATTTGTAATGAACAATGAAACATATTTCTAATAAAAAAAACAAGTTTAAAAAAAATAAAATTAGCATCATCTTTTTTTTTTTTCATTTGTGAGCTACAAAACGCAATGGACAAAATTATAGGACCACTGTCATTGACAACAAAATTTTCTACTCGTATTGTTGTAATTATTTATTTACAACAATTTTAACGTAAACTTTGTTTGCTTTTCATTTAAACGTATCACTTCAATTAAACGGTCTGTCATCGACTCAGCCAATTTTTTCAGTCTGTCGAGTGGGATATCAGCCCATGCTTTTGTAATGGCATTTTTCAAATCTTTTATGGTGTGAAACTGCTTTCCACCGCAATAAACGCTTCGCACCACATTACCCTACAAGTTCTCAATGGGATCGAGATCAGGACTGCAAGATAGCCAGTCCAAAACACGAATTTCTTGATCATGAAGCTACTGTTGAGTGAATACTGCACGGTGTATGGGCGCGTTATCTTGCTGAAAGACAAAGTCCGGATCGTTCAGTTCGTCTCTAAATGGCAACAAATAATTTCCTAAAACATCTTCATAATCGTCTGCATTTCACTTCGGCTTCACAAAACACAAACTTGATTTGCCGCTGGCCATAAAAGCAGCCCAGATCATAAAGGAACCTCCACCATGCACTCGTTTTGAAAGAAACTGTTCTGGCTGCCTGAGATCATGCCAGTAGAATCTTATGCCATCAGGCCCATCCATATTAAATTTTTTTCGCAACTAAAGATAGTATGTATTCCATATTTGCGAATTCCCAATGTACTGTTTCACAAAGGCCAGTCTTGCACACACGTGGGTTGAAGTTAATTTTGCTTGGATTTATATTTCGTGTAAGTGTGGTTGGTGGATGCTTGGAGTACATGACGAGTTGTTTGTCTGATACAGGAAGGTTCAGAGATGACGTGGTGTTAGAGGATGTTGCTCCTGTGTTGGTGAGCCATTCTCAGGATAGCAGGTTTGTCTCTTTTTGACAGCTTCGGACAATTTCCTGGATGAGGATATTTTTTTCATAGCCATGTGGATCAGTTAAAAAATTGTGGACTACAGTCTTGGACTTTCCATAATTCCAGCAATTTCTCTTTCACTCTTTCCACAGTTTTTGTAAGCTGTAATTTGAGCTTGTTGTTCACTGCTTAATTTTCTACCATGTCCCGTGATGATTTTGTTCAAAACAGAGCAGAATCTTGTTGTTTACTTGACAGAAAAAATTCAGAATAATCCATTATTTTGAAGGTGGACCTATAATTTTGTCTATTGCGCTCTGTAGCTCACAAATGAAAAAAGATGATGCTAGTTTTATTTTTTCTTAGAAATATGTTTTATTGTCCATTACAAATTACACTGTACACAGGATTGTGAATCAAATAAATTCATTTTGAATCTCTTAACTGGTCCTATAATTTTGTCCAGGACTGCATGTAGTTGTGATTTTGAAACTACAAATTTAAAAAATGCAATGGTTCCAAGTTTTTTTTAGATATATTTTAATTAGTAACCTCTTAAATAAAAATGGGAATTAAATTAACATAAATTCTATAAATTAAAAGTATTTCATCACCGTTGTTGTTTCTACATATATTGAAAATTGATTTTGTACTTAATACAGGGTGATTATAAAGTCACTATACATTTTGGTGAAAACTCCGTTTTATTGCAGCAATTGCAGTATGCATCAACCAGATATCATACCAGGATACATTCTTAGTAAATTTCAATGTGCCCCCCTTGCGCATCCCGGCACAGCTCCCAGCGTTCCACCGTGGCCCGGAAAACATTGCGCAACACTGCGGTGTAATGTCCTCCACCGCGGCTGTAATCCGTTGTTTCAGCTATGCAATGGTGCGAAATCCTGACCTGGTACACCTTGGACTTGATAAAACCCCACGCAAAGAAATCCATGGGAGTCAAATCTGAGGACTGGAGCCCACAGTCTTGGCGAGCCCTGACCAATCCATCTGCCTGGGAATGCGTGATTCAGTTAGTCCCGAACGATGTTGGCCAAATGGGATAGCACCCCATCCTAAATCCTTCATCTCGCAATTGTGGCTCCCGGAATTGCTCCAACATGTCGAGGTACACGGTACCATTGATAGTCCCCTCGGCAAACATGAAGGGCCCATAGACTTTTGACTGTGTAACTCCCATACACACATTCACTATGGGCGTGTTTGGGTGTGCAAATAAATGAAATTCGTTAACGATTTCACCAAAATGTATAGTGACTTTATAATCACCCTGTATTATGACTTAGAAAATTATTGGTGAAGTACGATAAAGAAAGTACTCGTATAAAGAAAGACGTTGAAAAACATAGTTTTGTTGTTGTTAAGCTGTACTACGAGGGGAAATCAAAAAGTAATTGAGTAAGTTTTTCACAGCAAACCGTCAGGTATTTGCAAAAATAATTATATACATTTTGAAGAGCATATAATTCTCCACCACCTCGGGAGATGGCAGGCGTGTACGCTTTCTGCATGCAGAGCTACAGATGTTCCAAAATGGCGCGTAAGCTGGAGACGTTCGAGACTATGGAAATCGGGAGTGTGGTCAGATTTCTGTGGTCAAAGGGACAAAAACATTCTGAAATCCATGGCGAATTGTGTGCTAATACGGTGACACATCCATGACAAAGACATTCCGTACACAGGAGAAAATTGATGTCGTGCATGCAGTGATTCAGCGAGATTGGCGGGTAACGATGCAAGCAGTGGCACTGGAAGTGGACATCGACGAAGACCTTAGGTTTCGGAAAGTGTCAGTAAGATGGGTCCTTAGGCAGCTCACACCAATTCACATGGAGAACTGCATGTTTGGAGCATTATCTTCGGTATTACAAGGAGGGACACTCATTCCTTGAGCACATTACACACCTAAAACGAAGCGACAGAGTATGGCGTGGAAACACACCGAGTCTCCCCCTCCAAAAATTTCAAGACAACACCTTCCGCAGGGAAGATCATGATTACTGTTTTTTGGGACAGCCAGGATGTTCTTGCCGATTTTATGGCTAAAGGAGAAACGGTGAACACTGCTGCTTATTCTGACACATTGTATTGTAAGAGCTGCTCTGCGCCGAAAGCGTTATCAGAACGCTATGGACAAGGTCATCATTCTGCATGCACAATGCGCGTCCCGATGTTGTTGTGTCAGTGTCGCAAAAACTGCAGTCTTGAAAGTGGAAACTCCTACGCCATCCAGCCTACAGTCCAGATCTAGTGCCCTCGCACTTTCACCTGTTCAGACCACTAACGCAACACCTTGCTGGCACAGGCTTCCAGAGCGACAAAGAGGTGAAAAAAGCCATGCGGTCATGGCTTCGTTCCCAGCCGAACGATGGGCATCGAAAAGTTGGTCTCACGTTGGGACAAGTGCTAAAATGTGAATGGTTGTTATGTTGAGATGTAGATCAATGTTCATCATACAAAATGTATATAACGATTTCTGCAAATACATGACGGTTTTGCTGTGAAAAATTTACTCAATAACTTTACGATTTTCTCTCGTATATATTGATGATAGTTGAAGTCGTCACAATTCAATTAAATATTTGCCCTTTATCAATGACAACAATTCCAGGCGACGTTTGGAATGGCGTAAAACTCGCACAAACTGGAGCATGGAACAGTGGAAACGTGTCCTATGGACTGATGAATCACGGTATACACTCTGGCAATCAGATGGACGAAGTTTGGTTTGGTGAATGCCTGGAGAACCTTTCCTACCTGAGTATGTGGTGCTTAGAAGAGGTGGCATCATGGTATGGGGCTCTTTTTCATGGTTCGGATGGAATCAGCTTGTTTCTGTTAAAGGAACGGTGAATGCTGTTGCTTATCTAGACAACTTGGACAATTATGCACTGCCATCATTGTGGGAACACTTTGGGCATGGGCCTTTTCTTTATCAACATACAATGCTGCTTGCCATAAATCTAGGTCTGTACACGACTGGTTTCAAGACAACGGAGTTGAAGAAATGAATTGGCCTCCTCAGAGCCTCTATCTTAATCGCACTGAATACCTGTGGGATGAATTGGAACGTCGACTATGAGCCAGACCACGCCGTCCTTTATCCATGACTGAAGTAACCAGTGCTCTGAAGCAGGAATGGAGGGAATTTCCAGCTTCTTACTATGGCTAAGGTCAAAAACTCTCACCGGTGAGAAGAGTTAGCGTTTGGTCGGTCAGAAATCCCGGTGAGAAAACTGTGACGTCATTTTAACGCGGCCAGAAACGCGAGTTATTGCTGCTATGCCTAACCGGTTAGTCTCACCGTCCTCACCGAGAAAAAGACGGTTAGCCCAGTGAGAAATTACGTCATCATTCTCTCACCAGTTAGGGATTTTGACCTTAGCCAATCAAAAACTGGTGGAAAGTCTTCCTCGGAGGGTGGAGCCTGTCTTTAGAGCAAAATGCGTGTCACCGCTTCCTGTTATCTGAAAACTGCGACGCTGGTGTCCCTAAACATTTGATCACATTGATTCGAAATGTATAAAACATTTACAATAAATTTTCCTTTGCTATAAAATAAAATGAATTTGATTTTCATTAGCAGCTCCATAAACAATGTGCAAATTAACTATATCAGCATTTCTTAGACCACTGCTGCAAATAACTTGACAACACCTGACAAGCGGCACTTGATGTGACGTCATCAGTCGCCGCCGATCAAAGTTCAGCCAATTAAAATGATTCAAAAGCATGACGTCATTGCGTAATTACACTAACAAAGTTCTTAATTTAAAGCGATATAATTCTTACACGATTCGTGTTTGACACATTTTAATTGTACATTCCTATCTTATATTTATGATACGGAGTTTGTCCAACGAACTTTTAAGCATCCTGTATATAAAATTTTTCTATTCAATTTCAAAAATTTATAGATATATTGTTTGGAGCGTAGCTCCTTTATCAGTCACCATTGTAACGTCATCACGTCAAAACCACTAAACCAATAGCAGCCAAATCTCGCACACACTTAGTGTGGTGCCTGAAGGTGGTTTGTATTATACAAAACCGAACATATGTGATCTCGTTGAAGAGTAATAAACGTTCTGGTTGAGCTCCGTGATGAGCTCCGTCATGTCCGTGCTATGTGGTGAAGCCGAACGCGAATTTCAATTGTCAATGCAGTCAGTAAAGCTAATTGTTGTTGACGAATTCTCAATTTTTGGAAAGAATTTGCTGGACAAAATAGACAACCGACTTCGTCAAGGAAACTCAGAAGAACAACATGAATTTCTTGGCGGATATGCATTATTGCTTTTGGGGGACTTTAATCAGTTGCTTCCTGTTGTTGATACACCTATGCATAAGCAACCGAATCCATGGTCTACTTTTGCTGTTCAAGGCAAATTGGTCTACCAACAACTGAAAAAGTATTTCATTTAACAACAATTATGCGTCAAGTAGGTGATAACCAGGCACCTTTTCATGAACTACTCAATCGTCTCGCAATTGGTGAAGTGTGTGAAGGTGACTTTTTCCTGTTAAAATCTAGATTTGTAAGTTACAATCTTAACGAGAAAGCCCATTTTTCTAACGCCATTACATTGATGTCTCGCAATAAGGAAATTTCGGAACACAACGAATCATGCCTTTGTAACTTAGGTGTACCTGTTACATTCATTGCTGCTGAACACAATAACAAAACTGCTCGGGAGGCATCAACTGACGAAGTACACGATCTCCGTTGGCAAAAGGTTGCAAGGTAATGCTCCGTCTAAACTTATGGACGTTAAAAGGGTTGTGCAACGGAACTTTTGGTGAAGTGATGGACAAATTTTGCTGCTGGAATGTCATATATGGCTTTTTTCACGGGACAGGTCATTGGTAGGCATATTGATTGTCAAAGAATTTGATTGGAATCGCTTGAAGTCGATAAACAAACAACTAGAAAACAAACATCAATTGACTTGGAAAGCTTGATAAACGCCTATTTCGTTTGAAATAAACATCTTCAGCTCAATATAGGCGGCGTGGAAGTGATCTAAGGATTTGTTAGTTTGCCCTTATCTCATTTACCTGAATTTACACTGATAGATACATTTTATGCTTCAATAAGTAAGTCAATTATAGTGAACATACAACTTCATTTCAATTTAATGAAAGATTCCAAACGATGTTGACTTTCCAAGTTTCAGGTTCATCGGCCTCGGTGGCTCAGTGGTTGCGTGATCGCCTCTGATGCCCGAGGACGCGGGTTCGACCCCGGCTGAGGACGACGAGGATTTTTTTTTGTTCGGAAGGGAAGTAAAGCCGTTGGTCCCGTGTAATCGTTTGCCGGCTGCACGTTAAAGAACCCTTGCGAGGCAAATTTTGCAACCCCTATAACGCCGTCCTGAAATGACCATGGCAGTTGAAAAGGACGTTAATACCAAACAAACTAAACCAAACCAAGTTTCAGGTTCAAATCTCACCAAAACTTTGGAGTTTTATAATTTACGGCATAAATCAATTTATTGTCCCGTATTTCAGCACTATCGTCAAGCACTATGAATAAGGTAACTCTTTTTTTCTGCCTGTCACCCCTTTTTGAATGCAAAGTGGTCGTTTCAAATTAATGGAATACTGCGAGCGCCGTTTCATAATAATGGAATAGTCTGAATATTCCGTTTCCATACCTCTTGAAAAGTTCTAAAACGTTGTTGCACGTATTCTGCTGTTCATTTTGAGTACGTATACACATTGCTTCATTCAATGGCGAAGAAACGTGATCTCTCAGAGAAAGAAAAATATCGTATTTTTGGAATGCATTTGGCTGGGAATACCCAGGTCCAAATAGTATTTTAGATTTGATTTATTCAAAGTGCTGTTTCAAAAATTGTTAAAAATTTTAAAAACTATAAACCCACGCAAACCTAACGGAAGAATCGTGGCCGAAAGCGGAAGAAAACACGGCGAGACAACCAGACATTGAAGAATCTGAGGAAGTTGTGGGACTCAAATATCCGGTACCATTACATGGAGAAGATTGAGAGAACACGGATTTCGGTCGCGTGCGCCAAAAATCAAGCATCATCTAATTGCTGCACAAAAGAAGAGATATGAATGGGCGAAAGAGCAACGGCATTGGAATATGATGACTGGAGTAAAGTGATTTTTTCGGATTAATCGAAGTTCTCCATGATGTTTGGTGATCAAAGGCCACGTGTTTGGATCTTGCCTGAAACGATCAGTAAAATATTCGGCAAGTATAATGGTATGGGGCTGCATGAGCGCTAATGGTGTTGATAAACTGTTTTATTAACTCAAAAATGAATTCCGAAGCAATCTATAAAGCAATCTTGGAGACATTGCTTATTCCAGCAGGAGAAGCTGTTTCCTGATGACGATTACATCTTCTAACAGAATTTGGCCCCCGCCCACGCATCCAGATCAACCAAGGAATGGTTGGAAAGCCATCAGATGACTGTGTTGAAGTGGCCAGGCAACTCGCCTGACCTCAACCCCATTGAAAAACTTTGGGCAGTAGTAAAGAAGAACATTGCTGCTGGCCGACCAGGCACTAAAGACGCATATAAAGCATGCTGATGAAAATCTGGAACGCGATTTCTCCTGCACAGTGTGAGTCAATAATTCAATCAATGCCTAGAAAAGTGAAGGTGGTTCAACAGCCTGTATATGAAGCCAAAGGTGGTTCAACAGCCTATTAATAAATGCTAAGTGTTTCAAGGGAGGTAAAATTATTGTTTCTTTTCATGTTGGGTGTTCAACGTAAGTTTACAAACACTTTCAATAAAACTATTCCATTAATTTGTGAAGTGATTTTTGCAGTATTCCATTAATTTGAAACGACCACTTTGCGTTCAAAAAAGGGTGACAGGCAGAAAATGTGAGTAATCTTAATCATATTTATTGGAGATAATGCTGAAATAAGGGGCAATAAATTGATTTATGCCGCAAATTATAAAACTTGGAAACTTGGAACCTGACACTTGGAAAACCAACATCGTTTGGAATATTCCATTAATTTGAAATGAAGTTGTACTTGTAATTATAAAGGTTGAATATATTAAATAATTAATCCATGTTAAATTAGTTTAAAGCCTGAACTCCGCTCCAACTTGCCAGCAATTGAAATTGATGGCTTCCTAGTTATGTTATGCGCAAACGAGGCTGACAGTCCCGCAAGAATTCCATGAATGTATTCATGCGCGCAGTAGCTGCCCCCAAAAAGTAGCTTACAGTACGACAGCAGCAGTTACCGTTTCACACGATAATCTTCTCTTATTGCGGAAGAGAGAGTGAAAGGAATGCTCTCGTTGATTGGTTTATCGTATCACGTGATGCTCAAAGCCAATCGAAAATGGCCTACACGATAATGCAAGTGAATACCAGAACCGGTTTACATACTATAACTGATTCAACAGTGTCAGGTTACATCTTTAGATGTCTTAATTTCTGGGTTGTTTGTTTAAGCATTGTCTGTAGAAATATAATAGTTATTCACCACTACTGCTTCATTTTGTGATAAACAGAGCATGGCCGCTAGTGGTGCTAATGGCAATCCTCCAGTTTTTGGCGGCTTCCAATGCTTAGTTTGTGGAAGCAGCAGCAACAAGAACAAAAAATGCCAAATAAATTTGCTTAACGAATCGCAAGACTGGATATTGATCATGCAAGAATAAATATACTCTTTTCTCATTCTCTAATGAACCCAAAATTACACTATTGCATATAATTTGGATGGAAACGTGTGTAGAACACCTTTTTTTTTCAATATTCCGTTCTTGTGTGGAATATTTAAATATTCTGATTTCTGAATCAACAAATTTTATTGAAGTTTCTAGAGTGGTTGAAGTAACTAGTCGTGGTCATTTGTTACACCAACAAGGGCTGTTACTTCAGCTTTTTTCCTTCTTTTACATAGGGTAGCGTTTGAGCATCAGTTCAAATATTTGGTTTTGGCAATGTTTTTACGGCCGGATGCCCCTCCTGACGCCGAAATGCCCGGGAGAAAGAGACAAACACAAACATCCATGCCCGCGGTGGGAAAATGATATGAAAATAAAGTGAAAGTAATGCGTGTTGAGGCGTTGACAAAGTTTCAAATGTTTTTTCTAAATTTATAATGCAAGAGCAGTTCGAAAAGCTCAGTTGTCGGGTGCAAAAGTTATCCAGTTAACAAATTTTATACACGAGAATATAACAAACAGAAAAAGAACGAGGAAGTTTCAAATTCTAGGGGGGAAAAATTAAGCCATGTTAATATTTGATATTAAGTGAAATTATACGCTGTACCTTTTTGCACGATGCTTTTGCAGTACTTATTATTTATTTTAATACTGTTACGTCACTAGGAGATAGTTTGCACGGATGTCATTTATGCCCGTAGTGTGTCGCCACAGTGGCATGGAGGCATGGGAATCATAGACTTTATCAGATTAAATTTACCGCACTTTATTTTATGAAGGTTTTGCATTTTTTAGTAATACGAGAAGACTAATGAACTTGAATAAACATTCTATGTAGCTTATTACCTACATAATTTTAGGTTAACACTTGGATTCTAGGGATCAACATGATAGTCAATATTGCAGTTGGAATTAATGAAAGAAGAAACTGGTTTAAAAATGCAATGGTATGCTTTTATTATAGTCGACGCGTTTCGATAAGAATACCGTCGTCACGGGCTAAAAACCACAGAGGATACACAGAGCAAAACCTTCCTATAAACATGGGCGTAGCCAGGACTTAAGTTGGGGTGGGGAGGGCAAGTCAAATATGTATGTGAGAAAATTATGTACCAATTACCAGTTCCATCTTTGCTGAATAAAGCCAATATAATACTCCAGAGTTTCTCCGTGTACATCTTATTTCCAACAAAAATTCAGCATTTGTATACGAGGTTACTTAATTCAGGGGAGCAACTGATTCTCCCCCCCCCCCCACCTTGCCCCCCTTGGGCAATCGACAATCGAGCAGTGAAGTGTACATTTGTTCAGGTGGAACGGAAGCAGTGCTTTCACAAAGCTCACCCTTCCAGAATAAATACCAAATGAAATACACAGAGGTAGGCAAGAAGCCCGACTAACCCAAGAGGTCTTTCACATTATGAAAACAGAAAAAAAAAACAATATTGACGATTGTCAGAAGTCAAAAAGAAAAAAGGGGGAAGGAAACGTTGCCAATGTCTTCAAAGTTGACATCAAGAATATCCTCGGCTTTAGGTGCTTTGTATGCCACCTCATTTCCATCGAGTTTTTCAGTATTCCAGGTCGTTGTCATTGGTCCTTATCGTCTGCACCATAATCATCAGGAGATCTTGGATAAACTTTCCTATGTGAGTCATGTTCAAATCCGAGTGGATGTATTGATTTTTTCACAGTCCTTCTTCCAAGCTGGCCAATGGTCCCCCTTGGCTATAAATAGAAAGGGGGTGAATATTATCCACAAATAAGGCATAAGCATCCCGGAATGTTTAAACAAATTATGCTTAAGCACAAGATGTGTATTCTGATTGGTGGATATGGAAACTAAGAAGAACCTGTGGGGTGGTGCATTGGTTAACAGGTTAAGTTAGGTTATTGTTTTACAGTGGTTTTAATTAAGATTAAATAGAGGTTCGTTGCCAAAGTTAGTTGGTTGTTCAGTAATTTGGCAAAGCAATTTTCCCTAATTTTTAAATCTCGATACCTTTCATAGATAAGAATTTTCTTAACGTGTTTTTCACAACGAATAACGGACATTACCTCTTTTATGAAGCCATTGCCGTGATGATTTTTGATAAGATGATCCGCATAGGCTGACTTCCCATCTGCGTTTAACAAAATGGAAAATCAGCCTATATGGATCATCTTCTCAAAAATAACCATCGCATAGGCTCCATAGAATGGTTGGTTGGGAATTGTTGTGAAAACATTTTGCTAATTGACATGTTCCTCGAGAAATCCGCACCTCCTTGCCCCAATAAGATGGAACGTAACCACATTCTATCATAAAATCCTTGAAACATAATTTAGACAATTTCACAATTGTCTTAAAGTCATAGTAATAGTTGTTTTATAACTTTTGCACCTGAAAAATTGAACTTCCCGATTAATGCCAAGCAAAAGCACTTGGGGTTTTACTATTGGCACTGGTAAGAATTTATAAAAAAAAAATGTCAGACAAAAAGCTCTGAGTGAGCCCAGGTAGTTCCCTTTAAGAGCTATCGATTGACATTGTTATTAGCTTATGACTGAGTGGTTAACAAGTTATAGAGCTGATTAGTATGATGTCACTTCCTGGCGAGTTGCCTAGCGATTCCAAACATTAGGTTTAACAATATGGTGTAAGGCCATTGAAAAGCATAGAGAGGTTAATCCTAAGTTTGGAATCGCTAGGCAACGGGCCAGGAACTGACGTCATCACTTACCAGCTCTATTAATGTCAATACTTATCAAACTTATTGTTTGATGTTAATTGGAAGTAGTGAACTTATCAATTGAAGAACTCAAAGGGTACTAGTTAGCTCTCTTAAGGTACATTGTGTGCTTAATTAGGAATTTAAGAAATTGAAGTTAATTGTTAACACATTAACTTGTTTAAAGCATCATTGATCTATTGTGTGGATAGTGCAATGACGGACTTTTAGTTCTTGTTTGCATATGGATTTCGTGCCTTGTTAGTCTTAACTTAAAATTGCTGAGGTTGATGATACCTCTGGTTTAGTGCTAATTAGCTTTGGTTCTATTGTAGGGATGAATAATATTGATTCCACTTATTGAGAATAAGCTATTCATATCAATAGGGCTCAAAATAATCAAAATGAATATTCTCTTGTAAATTCAATAAATGTTCGAGTTAACAGATCAATCCTTAATGAAAACATAATATAATTGAGCTATTAATTATTTTGTAATCTTCATCAAGAATTAATTGCTTCTTGTACTGATGATTTTGTAAGAATATCATTCTTGCTCATTAATAAATACTATTTTGTCAACGTGTATTTGCTTTCAATTATTATGAATCTTTAAACTTCGGCGGGGGATGTCACAAAGCATAAACGCCAATCGTGCCAAACTTCACTACGGGATTTTCTAACCTTTAGTAGAGTAGTTCTTGGTAAAAGTAAATGAATTACATTTTAATTGTTGTTAATACTGCTATTCGAATACTGTTTAAAATATATTGTTGTAAATTTCTTACTGAAGTGTTATGTTATGGTTTTTAGGCTGGAGAACATTCTGCAAAATGCGTGATGCAAAAAAAAAACAAAAAAAAAACTGTTAGCAAGACCTTGAACTAATTCTGTCTTACCATGGCCTACTTTATCTTCAATGCCTGTTCATTGCAGCTTTTACGTTTGTTAAAAAATGGTTCTGATTCTATAGAGAGGTGTAACCGATATCTGGTGAGCGATTATAGAGGTATAAATTGTAATTTTCTATTTACACCTCAGTAATCGCTCACCAGATGTCGCTTACACCTCTCTAGAATCAATCGTTACGGGAAAAAAGCTGAAATGAACAGGTCTTAAAGATAAAGTAAAGAAAAAACCTAGCCTGGAACAGTAAAGAAAAAACGTGCCCAATAATGCGCCAAACGGTGATCCAAAATGCAACAATGTGCAGAGTTAATTTAATGATGAAAAAATGATGAAAAATAGGAAAGAAAATTCCACAGCCTGGAACTTGCAGCGCCGCCTCTAGTTAAAAAAGAACCAACGAGTTGCTTCTTTGAAAATAGGAAAATTATTTATGTCATTATTAACATTTGGATAATTTGATTAAATGCAAGCAGTCGCTTTGAGTTGTTCTCTTAGGAAGGACGCAGTTTAAGTGTAATTCCTTTTAAGGGCGCGTTCGGCATGTGCACACTAAACGCACCTAATGACATCACTCAGTGCGAGCGGTGAAAAAAGTGTAGTGCATTTTGTGTGTGTGATGAAAAACAGGAAAGAGCACGAAAGTGGGATGTTCACCTCACCCGTGCTACCATGAATAGTATGCGTACTGCTGAAAATAAAACTTATCATAACATCTGCATTCATATAACACGCCGAAATCGATCATTACACAGGTAGATTTCAATGTCAGTTTAAACGATATGCAGAATTCAATTATTTTTATACCTGTTGGCTCTTTAACGGTAACTAAAATTCCGAACTATCTATCGCTACATTTAAAGCTCTAGGGCAGCGCCATCTTGGAACGCACTGAACGACTCTACTCCTAACCTAGGGTCATTTAGTGCGCGCACGAAACGCCCCGTAGTGCGCGCACTGGCAATGACGAACACGACCGGGTTCCATGACGAACACGTTAGTGCGTTTAGTGGACGCACAGAGACGTTTAGTGCGCGATGTCGAACGCGCCCTAAGAACCATAGCATAATATTAAATTTTTATAATTTTGTTATAATTTTTAGATTAACACGGGCCTGTTAGGGTCTATCAAAA
This sequence comes from Rhysida immarginata, assembly GCA_023313115.1. Lineage (NCBI taxonomy): Eukaryota > Metazoa > Arthropoda > Chilopoda > Scolopendromorpha > Scolopendridae > Rhysida > Rhysida immarginata. The sequence continues at coordinate 887,933 of JAHWFO010066449.1, forward strand.
TGAACAGGCAGTTATGAAAAAATTACGTATTTAAATATTTGTGTTTTTCTATTCTCTTATTCCGGAATAGTTTAAATACACACTTTTATTTCCTTACGACTTTTGAACACGTAACGATAGAACAAAGGGTCTTTCAATCTTTACTAAAACATTCCACAATGTTGCACGGGGACCCATCCATCTCGTTGACCATTCTTTGCTTTAGTTCATTCTCCTTTTACTATTATAGCTCATTTACAATCCTTGTAATTTAGACATGTGAGACACCCCAGATAAATACTGTATGTAAAGTGAGGTTGGGTAAGCATGGCGTCCAAGCAGTAGGATCGACACGTCCTCGCCATCTTCTTGAGAGGTACAGAAATACCAGGAATAGATGAAGGAGGAACTCTTGGAAATATCCTATGCAACAGTGTTTCTCAGCCTTTTTTCCTGTCTTACCTAGCTCAATTAGTTCGTCAATTCAACAACAGATGGTGGCGTGATAACCTAATCTTACAGTGGCTGAAATGAATTTTGTTTTCTTTTCAGTGTTTTGAATTACTATTACTAAAAAAAAAATTTTTTTTTGTCCGCAAAAAACGCATTGTTGCATGAATTGTTACATGAAAATGAGTTTCGCGTGGTAAATTTTGAATACCATTATTGTAGGCATTGGTTTAACGGATTTTTTCAAACTTAATCCACGGACCATAATATTCGCGTGCGCAGCCGCCTGTAGATGGCGTTACCATCTATTAGAAATGGCGGAGATAATGGGTATTCCACAGCTTGCTAAGCTTGTGCTGCCTTGAGAATTTTGATTTTCCAGTACTCAAAATGAATATGACATTCAATGTTACGCTAGCTGATATCTACAAATATGTAGGTAAGGAAGAAAATAGGTTCAAAAGATGTTTAGTTGAGGGAATAGGTTCAAAGTTTTATCCTTGGGAAATGTGTGCATATAATGTATATATACAGTACTGTTTTCTACATTTGCTTTTCACTTACAACCCCAGACATAACAGTATTTGTTATTGATTCTTCTCATTTTGAAGCTATATTCACGAATACAACCATTCGCTGTGAAAACTCAGTGAATCTGTACAACGCCACCTAAAATACAGATGCGCCATCTGTTTTCTTTCTGTATTTTAGGTGGCGTTGATCTGTACCCGTTAAGGCGCCATCTTGTTAATCTTCCACATCACCACTGGATGTCAGACACGTCTGCTCCGCACGCTAATATTTAAGATAAGTCATTTGCCCGGTTATTCCGGGGGTGGTGGAGGGAATAATATTTACTATTTAATATACTAATTTACTGTTATGCTGCGGGATGGCCTAGTGAAGACTAATGAAACATAGTTTATTGGATAAACTCTTTTCCATTAAAATAAACATATTTTATTACTCACGATTTAATTCATAATTTATTATATGGAACCAATCAATTAAGTGTTCAATTATACTCCAACAAGCGAATCGTGAGAAGTATCAATCACTGTGACACCAATTATATTTATCCTCATACCGAGGTTGCTGATAAATGAATTAATGTTAAATTGGTGGCCTTTTTGCAATCGTATCGCTTTCTTGTTTGATATTTTGCTTGAGCACTAAGCAGGAAATATGAACGAAAAATAAAAGGCCTGTCCAACAAGGCTAAGGCAGCGGCTGACTGGCTGATGAATTTAGTCAACGTTATGACCACGTGATCTATTCCAGGAGGAGCAATTCTCATTAGGGATGGGGAAAATCTCTTAAATAATCGATTATTCGATTATCGATTCTTCACTTTTATCCGATTCGACTCACTCGATTAATCGGGTAAGAAATATCGATTATTGACCGATTAAACGAATATCTAAAGATTAAGTATTATCAATATTTATTAAGTTTTTCACATATCAGATTTTATTGTGAACTTTAAGTAAAAGAATTCAGATACCAATAAAAACATTCAAATAAAAATTTTATTTAAAAAACAGTTTTAAAAGTTCAATTATTCAAAAACAGAATTTAAAAATAAAAGTTTTGACAATCGTTTTCCAATTAACCTATTCCTTGCTTGTGTACAATTTCCTGCCTTTGAAAATATTCTCTCACTCGGTACATTAGTGGCTATAATTGGTAAATATCTCCTTGCTAACATATACAATGAAGGATAAACTGCACTTAATCCCTCCCAAATTAAAATTAGATTCTCTGTTCTATTTGAAAGCTTTTGATTCAAATATTGGCGGAGTTCTAATGGCATGCCACCAACATTGTCAGTATTGTAAGTGCTCTTACACGCTAAATTGTCATGGTATTCCAATAAACTATTTTCAGGCGATTGCACTGTTTCATTCATTTCTTCAGTGCAGGGGAAACTTTATTTTTTTCTGTGGAAATAAAATTGAGCGTTTGATAACTTGGCTTTTGAAAATGCAATTTTGTTAAATCGTGGATCTAAAATAGTTGCAGCAGCTAAAATTGACACTTGTTCCAAATTTTGAAATCTTTTTTCTATTTCTTTACAAACATTTTTTTTCAGTTCTTCACCTTAATTAGTTTTGGGAGTAAGCATTTCCATTTTCTTTTGAAGGCAAATTACAATTTGGATCAACAAATTTGAAGTGACATAATTCTGGGCACTTAATTCCTTAGTAACTCCTTCCAATGGTAGAAAAATATTGATAACATCCTTCAAAGTTTCAATTTCACTGGAGGCAACCATTGGAGGGGAATTAGGACGTACTAATAGAATGTTACAAGTAATTTGACTTAACTGAAGAAATCTCTCTTTCAGTATTACCGATGTTCACGATTCTGTAGACTCGTCTATTGATAAATAAATAAATAAATTTGTACTACAATATATAAAATATTTACTTATTTGGTGCATCTAAAAACATCATCATGATTCAATGCTTCGGACTGCAGTTTCGAAGTTCATGATTTTTTCTATGGGTAATTTGGTTAGATTGTTTATTTTGGGTTTTTATGAATGTGGTTTTCTTTAAGGTCTTCATTAATGCAACTTATTTTTATACAGGGAGAGTCAAAAGTCTGTTATCCCCATCTTGTCTTGGATACCGATGTAGTTAAGCAAATTCCAGTACAGGGAATGAGTAGGAACTTGAGGGTGCTCTATCTGATGGAGTACCTTTCATCATCTCAAATATGCAAATTAGGACACATCCAAATTCTATCTCAAAAACCGTAAGAGATACAAAAAAAATTCTAATTGCACATTTGTTCCACAGCAAATTCCAAACAAAACAAAATAAAGTTCACCAAAATCCGATGAGCGGATCACCCACAACCCTCATTGCAAGCTCTGCAACATTAAAATCTTGATTCTTGTCAAGATTTAGGCAAGGGATGATTGGCCATAGGAGGAAACGAGAGCAACAGTCCAAAGATCCTGGGTTCAAGTCTCGGAAGTAACTACCGAGTGTTTTTTTATTCTGAATACCATTTGCCAAGCATGCAAATTATTTCATACATCATCCTCATCCTGTTGTTCCATAATTTACCATAAAGTCACCAGTTTCCTGTGCAGTTGGTATAAAAAGGCATGTTAAAGCTGAGAAAAAATCAGACCAAACGAAGATGGCACAGTACACTAACCAGGAAATGATCAACATGGTTCTCTGCTTTGGTGAGGCGAGGCAACATTTTCATGCAACAACCAGGCATCGTTGAGATGTCGTATGGAATTGCTAAAGTGCAAGTGGACATCACATTGAACACTATCTAGACTGATGGCAGTGTTGCCAAGTGATTTTCACAAATTCCCCCAGACAAATCGAAAATTCCCCCAACTTTCCCCCAAAACCAAAAAAGCCCCCCCCCCCCTCCAAAAAAAAAAAATCCCCAAAAGCAAAAAAATTAAGACAGTAACACAAGTTTTTATTGGTACAACTTTTGATTTACATTTATAAAATCACATTAATTAAATTAGCCTTACAATTTTAGTTCATCAAAAGCATTTAGTATTTCAATGCATGTAGTAATATTTTCGTCTAAAGCTATGTGATCATACATGGTTTGCTTAAATGTCAGATACATTTCTTGGGTAGGTGTAAACCTTGAACAATTAATTTCTAAACGTCTTAGATAATATCTTATTGTTAAGATGGACTCCGCCATTTCAACTGATAACCTGTTTCTGAGTTTATTTTTGATTACATTATGGTTACTAAAAGCTCTTTCAACAGTAGCATTGCTTAATGGCAAGCACAAGCATTTCAACGCTAACTGCGACAGAGAATGGTGCATTATCAATATCCTCTATCAATTCTTTAAACAATGATGGGGCAATAACATTTTTAAGTAACATGGTACACTTTGTTCTATGTAATTTGATATTACTAAAAATCTCAGAATTTGCATCTATCGTTGGCAGTAATTCAGTAATATGGTCAATGGCTTTGATAGAACAGTGTTCTGCAATAAATACGCTTAGCTGTAATTCTGCTATTTTCGTGTCCACGATCTTCGTTTTGGTGAACGGAATTTTCTGACTGATTTTTGCTGCTTTATCAAGTTCAACACGACTCTGGTGCTTTTTGCAACTTGCATGGATCATCAAATCCTTCTTGTGTGCCTTTAAGGTGGTCCTGCAGTATCGGCAATATGCATAGTTTATGTCCCCAGTTGGATCAGGCGCGATCCAGTCTTAAAAGAAAGCACGTGTTCAGTATAGGTTTAATCAATGGACGTTCAGACAATGCTGAAAGTTATACGTAAAGAAAAAAAATTACCTTTCAACTGTGGATTTGTTTCCCAAGATTTAACATATTTATGCTTGTATTTTGCGGTGGAAAGCTGCTTCGGAGGCATGTTTAACTATAAAATAGGGTTATTTTATTATTATTATTATTGCACACACTAAACACAGTATTTCTTTAAATATCTATATAATTTTTATTCTTAGTCTACTTTCCTATATTATTATTTATAATATTATTTTTATCTAAAAATAAGTCTACTTACAATTATGAAGTCTTCCAACGAAGAGGTTTCCAACGAAGAAGTTTCCAACGAAGAATTTCCAACTAACTGAAAGTGTTAGGTCTATTGTCGAACTGACTGAAAGTGTTACGGACACCACGTTTATATAACACCAGACATACAAATAAAGCACCAATGGGAGGCCAGCGCCAACTCGCGAAACCAGATTGGCTACTGTATCCGTTACAATACGAACATAGGAACAGAAACAATGATATGACGTCATCACTACTCTAATCTTTCATTGGTTCAATCGATTTTTATATCATTCCACCTAATTGCACACATTTTCTATTTTAAGTAAATGGTAAATAAAATTTCCCCCAAATATCCCCCAGAAAATAAAATCCCCCTAATATCCCCCAATTGAAAAATAATCCCCCAAATTTGGGGGAAAATCCCCCAACTTGGCAACACTGACTGATGGAAAGACTTACTTTGTATAAGATGACTGTTTGAATGCAACAAATAGCAGAAGAGCCAATTGTTCTGTTGCAGAGCTTGCAATGAGGGTTGTGGGTGATCCGCTCATCGGATTTTGGTAATCTTTTTTTGTTTTGTTTGGAATTTGCTGTTGAACAAATGTACAATTGGAATTTTCTGTGTATCTCTTACGGTTTTCGAGATAGAATTTGGATGTGTCTTAATTTGCATATATTTGAGATGATGAAAGCTGCTCCATCAGACAGAGCACCCTCAAGTTCCTATTCATTCCCTGTACTGGAATTTGCGTAACTACATTGGTACCCAAGGCAGGAAGTCAAAACTACAGACTTTTGACTCACCCTATGTATAATCCCTATTGTTTTAAATTTCATTTTATATTAGTAATTAAAAAAATACATAAAACCAGCCATCTACACAGCCTGGCCAAAAAAGTAAAGTCATGCAGTTTATATTTAGGTAGTCCGCCTTTTGCTTTGATGACGGCGCGCTTTTGCCTTGGGATGGACTGAATAAATTTGTGGATCTTCTCTACGTCTATTTTTGTCCAGTGGTCCAGTAATTTTTTACTCAGTTCCTTCAGTGATTCGGGGAGAATGGAATCTCTCCGTATGTTGATCTCTAATACATCCCAAAGTCGTTCTATAGGATTAGGAAAAGACTATGTGCGGGCCAGTTGATATTGAAATGACTGATCATGAGGCCAAAGTTATCGTCCTGGAATATTCCACTGCTATCAGGAAAGAACTCTTTCATGGATGGAATTACCTGGTCATCCAATTATTCATTTACTCGCCTGACATCATTTAATTGCTTCATAACGTTAGAAAACCCAGACCAGGCCAACCAACGCCATCCCACATCTTGACACTGCCTCCTCAGTCTTGGACAGTGGATACCAGCATGACGGGTTCATCCCCTCGTGCGGTTTTCTTCTTATCCTATGCTCCTAAGCGAACAGTAATAGATTTTTCTTATTGGTCTCAGTGACAAGCGGTTTTCTTGTGGCAGAGCAGCTGTTTAGTGCCATTCCTTTAAATTCTTTTAAGTTCCCGTGTGGAAATGCTTTTAACTCCCTTGTTAAAGTTTCCCATCATTTCTGATGTGGAAACTGAATGGTGAGTCCTGATTATTCAGAATTTCCGACAACAGTTACTCCTCGTAGTTGATGTTCAGATCTTTCCTTTCAAAATTTAATAATTGTTGTACAGTTCTTACTCTAGTTCCAGTAATTGCCTCTTTCTTTTCTTTGCTTGTAATAGCCCAACAATTTGTCTCTTTTGATACTCGGTCACACTATTTCTTCGACCAGGTGCTACGTCCACAGACATTTTGCTTCCAGACAAATGAAATTACAGATTAATTCAGGGCAAGTTAAAAGAAGCATTGCCTGAGTAAATTCGCAGATGACTTCAGTAGTAAACTTGCAATTGTCTCCTTAGTATTTGCATTTGTAATATTCGATGGCGACTTTATTTTTGGCCAGACAGCATATACAGAAGGGTCCAAAAATATACTCACTGTTTGATAGTCCATATACAGGGTGATTTACATCGAATGTAAAATACTTAAAGGGGGTATTATAGAGGTTAAGATAAACACAAAACGTCCTATGAACATGGGTTCAAATATGAACGATAACTGACATATGAACAGAAATAAAAATGCCGCCACCAAGAAAAACAAGTTATAATAACTCAGATTTTGTAAAGCCTAGATTAATGAAATTTGGAGGAATAACAGAGTACATAAGACTGTGTATACCTTTAAAATTTGATCTAATTCTAACAAGAAGTTTCCAAGTTACTCATTCAACATCATAATACGTGTTCACTTGTGAGTACTAACTAGCACTTGTCACAATTTTGACTGTGTAACTCGGAAACTTCTCGTTGGAATTCAATCAAATTTTAACGGTATACACAGTCTTATGTACCTTGTTATTCCCCCAAATTGCATTAATCTAGGCTTTACAGAACCTGAGTTAATAACTTGTTGATCTTGGTGGCGGCATTTTTATTTCTGTTCATATCTCAGTTATCGTTCATATTTGAACCCATGTTCATAGGACGTTTTGTGTTTATCTTAACCTCTATAATACCCCCTTTAAGTATTTTACATTCGATTTAAATCACCCTGTATTGTTACAAATTTGACTTGCAAGTACAATTTTGATACTGTGAGAGAGTTATAATAAGTGTTCGAAATGATCTCGAATTGGCCTGCTTTTTACCCTCAGGAATGGCACCACTTCTGGTTTTGCCACACTTGATATACCTTTCTTGGAAACTAAGAAGCCTGGTTTTTTGAAAGCTTTCACAATTTCGGAATAGCTGAATTTGACGTCGGAAAGGGCTGTTTGTAGCTCTCCAAATACCTGTCAATTTTCGGTGACATAAATTAGTATTCGAATTTTAATACCTGCCCTAACAATACTCACGTGAAACAAACGCGCATGCCATATCTATATACGCTAATTGTTGCCAAAGATCGCTAACAACCCTCGGTAATTCATTTACAAGAATTTCTTCGTTAGAGCAGTGTTCGCTATATCAAAGTTTGAAAGTATTTATAAGAAAAGCAAATATAAATCTTGCTCTCATGGCTATGTGATACTACTTTGCTATCAACACATAGGCTAGAATATGCTATAAAGAGGCTTTATAAAACTATGTAGAAAACGCAGAGAGTGATAACATATTTGGAATATGAAGGTGTTATTCTTAATTTGCAATTAATTATGAATAGTAAGAAACAAAGTTACTTTCCTCTTGAAGCTTAAGTAGATTTGAAGATTACGAAAAGACGGGCGAGAAAATTTAAGTTTTCCGAGAAATATGCAAAATTTAAATTTAAATAAGCGGATGGGTTCATTAATAACCCCCCCCCCCCTCAGTTTGTCTTCGTTTTTTATTTCTCATTTGAAAGTCTATCTTTGAAAGTCAGGTGAGTTTTTTTTTTGTTTTGTTTTTAAATTTTAATTCTTCACGCTTGAGTTTTATTCAAATTAAATGAAACAATTTTACGTGACTTTTAGGATTAACTTTTAAAATTCATTTTTCAGAAAGAGATTATAAAAGAATTTTTTTCTATTCGCAGTGAATCACAAAGGCCATTCCAAGAATTGGCTTAAGGGAGTAAAGCAATTCTTTCACTCAATAAAAAAATACAGTTATTCTCCTTATTTTTTTTTTTTTGTCTTTTTTTGTATTCAGTGTTGGTAATGATGTGAAACTACCAACATTGGCTTGTTTATTTTACTTTTCTTGAGTTGATCAGGGCCCATTTGTCCTAATAGGCATTACAGATTCTGAATCTTAAGCATTCTTCGGAGAATAGAAATCCTAATGATGATTGCCTAAATTGGCCTGAGAAGTTCTGTTCGCCCATGTGCCGATTTACTACTTTTTTTCCCATTGGTCTAAGGATAGGCTATTTTTTATGTGTGAGGAAAGATTCTTACTCACCTGCCCTGACTTGCACCTCCCTGCTGACAATGGTCCCGACGGAATTGCTAGCTTTGCAACGGTAGACAGCGGCGTGAATGCTCTGGCGGAAGTCCTTAGAACCGAACGGCGGAAAAACGAGGCTGCCGTCCGAGGAGATTTGAACGACAGAAGCGATGCTGGTGACGGGGGAGCCGTCCGCTAGCGACCATGTGACCTGCGGGGGAGGCTTGCCCGTTGCTGAACATTCTATTTTCGCTCCGGTGTTGTTAGAAAATTCAACCAGCTGCGGCGGTTCGTTTGTAAATGCAATTCCAATATTGGTCCCAGAATGACCTAAGATATAAAAAAAAAAAAAAAAAATTGAATTGAACGTTTGAAATCAAACTGAATATGTTTGATCAATATATTTCATCAAAATTTAGTTATTCCTTAAACAAAAATAAAGCTTTCCTTTGTTTTTATGAGCCCTAATCCATTCTGTGAAATCACCCAATAAAAAAGAGATCGATTATTAATACTCTTAAAGCGTGATAGAGCTTTATGGTAGCAACATGTAGCATTATGGCATAACGATGTGTAATTGACATCGAAGACCGATTTAAAAAAAAATTTTCGACCAAGGTTCTACAGAAAATTAGTTTTGATTAAAATTAATTTTCGGCCAAGCCCATGTAATATTGATTAAAATAAGTTTACTCTAGGGCTTCGGAAGTCGACGGAACAGTAATCATGATAGACATAGCGGAAACGCTTATACGTATCAGCTGAAAAAAAAATCTTTTAATGTGTGCTTTCATAGTATGCACAGTGGCATATTTGGAGATTTCGCCGCTGTAGAGCAGTCATAACGAAAATATGTCCTCCATGGTGACCTGGCTTAACTCCTTGTGATTTTTTTATGGGGTTACGTCCAAAATCATATGTTCGTGCCTCCTTAACCACGTGATTTAGCTAGATCACTCGGGCAGTTGCTGGCACAGGACGTGTGTGGCAGGAACTTTAATACAGGATTGACGTCTATGGGGTCACCAAGGGTGAACATATGGCACACCTTTAAGATACATTATCAGTTGACATCAGTTGATATGAGCGTTTCCGTTATGCCTGTCATGGTTACTGTTGTATTGGCTTCCTAAATCCCGGAGGGACTTATGAATTACTTTGGTTACAATGAAACACATGCAATCTTAAACTAAGGAACATGAATTGTGCATCATTAGTGAAACCTAAGATAAAACGCATGTATGTGCATAAATAAATAAATAATTTGTGAAATGCTGTTAATGACAGATATGGAGTCGCGATTTCCAAATTCAACGGGTTCAAACTCTTAACCTTTCTGACTATCGTAGAAAACTCGATTTGAAGCCCGAGCTTCTATTTCTGATACCAGGTGCTAAATACAAATGATTTTACTTCAAAAATATTGACAGTGGTCGTTCCACTCTGATACCAGGTGCTAAATACTCTTCTCATAGAAGGTCTTGGTTTGTTGGTTAACCGCCTCTTGCACTTCCCTGTCCCTATCCACTACTGGGTGGTGGTGAACATGGGCGTTTCCATTGCAGACTTTGGTGCTTGGATTCAGGTTCATAATGATGGCATCACCTTTCGTGTCCCGGGACAATTCTTGACAAGCAATCTTCATCATCATGATAACGCTTCAAAAAATCCAAGCCCCCGCGGAAGGCCTCTTTTTCTGGTTCCAAATGATGAGCACCCATTTCGCACTCTCACTCTGCGGTACTGTAATGTTTCCGTGGTAATGATGTGAGCAGTTCCGACACTCACACATCAGACTCTGCAGTGATATTGGATTATGTTTTCTCTTTCGTAACTTTTCATGACACCACCAGACGCGAGACCTACACCATCTAGCGGCAAATGCTCCTATATAATATCTTCATCATATACAGGGTGATGATGGAAGGACAATAAGTAGCTAGCAGATCCTTTGCATGATAACAAACTTAAAGTTCCTTATGCAAAATGTTCAAAACTCAAATTGTAAGGGTCTAAACGTCACGCGATTTTTGCTTAAAACCTAGCGGAAACGTCATTTAATCTGAACAAGTGGCGCAATTTATTTTGATAGATGGAATAGACTGAATGAACTTTTAACGAATTAATTCAAACAAACGAAGTAATTCAAACAATGAAACATACGTCCACGAGCTGAGCACACGAGAATTTTTATCACTGAAACGTATGTGTTTCTTTGTTTGAATTTCTTCGTTTGTTTTAATTCACTCGTTAAAAGTTCCTCCACCCTTTAGATTTAATGAACTACTCGTGCGGAAAGTTCATAAATGACGTAACGACATTTTCGATAAGGAACTTTTTGATTCTATTGATGCATGGAATCACAGTATGTACTTATTGTCCTTCCATTTACACCCTGTATTTACGTCTCCTCTATAAAATTGTAAAACGTCTCACTAAGATCCTGAACACCAAATATATGTACAAGCATGCAGCCTGAAACTTACTGAATTGCACCTGATAAAAACGGTCTTGACCCCCCCCCCCCCCACTCCACCACCGGCAGTTAATCGAGATAGGCGTTAAGAGCAATTACGAAAAGCACCATTAAAATTTGACATGCAACTTAGTGAAAAACAAATAATTACATACGAAATTATAAAGTTTTACATCATAAACTACAGATATTTTATTTTATATCATAAACAAGTTTTCTAGTAGATATTATTTTCTTCTGTTTCGGAATCGCTGGAGAGACTGCTTCATTATTATATAGTTCTTCATCATCTTCAATTTTGCCAGTCGATTCGAGACCGGCTTTTAGCTGCAATTTTTAGATGAATACCTGGCTTTAAATCAAGATCGGCTTTAATTTACGCCCCCGGCCTCGAATCGAGCTTTTACGGGAGATTGAAATGTAATGTTGTGTTCTAATCTTATAATTTATACTTAAGCCCATTGCTTACAGAGTGAATATAATTAAAGTTCACATTACAAAAGGCTTTGCAGTAGGATCTATTGGTCCGAGGGGGCTTCAAATTCGGCATGAATACTCTTGAAGCACTAAATTAGGCGGAAATCCTTTCAGGTTAATCTTCACTCAACGGTTGAATTAAATCTGTCCAAGAAAAAAGTGTGGGCTTTAACTTTATTGGCAACACATTTGGAGTGGCAACAGTGGTTATCATGTCCTGAGCAGGGTAATTCGAATGCAAAGAATTTTAGTATAATTGTGAAGCACAATGAGTGCAAAATATGCGAAACGTTTCGAGGCAGTTTTCTTGAGTTCGCATGCGAAAGGTCCGAAAATGTCGCAAGCAGCCGCTGCACGCTACATGAAAAAATCAACGCCATTTATAAGGAAGCGGGTGAGGCGTTTTGAGAACACACAAAAATGTCTATGACCTACCAGAACCAGGCGTAATAAGAAAGACCACTGACGAACAAGACAAGCAGGTCTTAGCGACTTTCATGAAAATTCACAAATAACCTTGCGGAAAGGACAGGTGAAACTGAGACGGACGTAAAGGTAGTAAGTTGTCTCTGGAGAAGAAGAGAAATATAAAGTGGCGGAGTATGGTGAAGAAACCTCTCCTATCTGAAACCATGTGAAGAAACGCTCCAACGGGCACAGAAAAATGGATTGTGATTGTGACAATGCCATTTTCTCGGACGAATCCTCGTTTTAATATGTAATTCCCCACGTCGAATATGGTCATACACCCGTTAAGCACCTTGTAAAGGTCCATGTCTAGGGTTGCTTCTCAAAAAATGGATTGAAATTTTCGCATCTTTACTGGAAACCTGAACAGTCAAAAAATGACCCAAATCTAAAAAAGAGTCGGTTACCATCTGTTCGAAGGTTGTACGGAAGGACAAATACACACTGGGTTCTTCAAGACGACAATGACCTGAAACATCTTAGTAGGCGTGCTTGCAATGGAAGGAACAACATATTACACAGTTAGATTGGCCGTCTCAGTCACCTGATACCAAATTTGAAATTCTGAAATCTCTACTAAGTTTGCTGTCAGCTAAGCAGAAAGCTTGCACCCGGAGATGTCACGCCATTATTTACAAGGATGGCGACTAGACCACTTACAAATATTTGTAAGCTCACAAGTGCACATATTTAGTTCTATCTGGAGTTTGCCTTCTCATTTTCCAGAAATAAACTTTTAGAAAGACGAAAATTCCGGAAGCAATGTTATAGTGAGACACCTATTCAATAGAAGATTTAGTCCCAGAACAGTACCATCCGAGATGATACGAGGGGGAATCAAAAACTAAGTTACACTCAGCACCATCTGTGGTCGAAGAGCGCCGACATCATTCGCCGTTTTTAAGGATGTTGCCCACGTGTTCACGCGTTTACTGCGTACGCAAGAATATTGTTCTCATGGCGCAGCAACTGGTTGTACACTTTAAGTTTGAGATTCACGGAACAATCCGTTTTTTATGGGCGAAAGGCTTAAATTGCACTGAAATCAATAAGGAAATTTGTAATGTCTACATGTATAATGTGACTTCTCGTCCTGCAATTGTGAAGTGGTGCCAGCAGTTCGAAAATGGGCGCTCAGATTTGACGAACGAATACCGCACAGGAAGACCATCCACGTCCAACACTCCCGAGCACGTTGCCCGCGTTAATAAGATAATTCTGGACAATCGACAAATCAGAATTAAAGAAATCGCCAGAACGCTTAGCGTTTCTTATGGGAGTGTGCACTGGATTATTCACGACGAGTGGAGCGGATTTATACCACAGCGGCAAGGAAAAGTTAATTTCACGTTCAGACAATTGTTTATAGTTAATGGGTGATTATGTAGAAAAGTGAAATAAATGGTGCACGTTTCCTCTGAATGTATGTATGGGATCTTAACTTACATCTGTTTTCACTGTTTCAGAGTGTAACTTGCTTTTTGATTCACCCTCGTATTATTAAACCCATTTTTGTTGAGTGAACCCTCCAAGCAGAGTTACAGACGCGTACGGAGAATGGTATTATGCCCGCTGCTCGCCGTCGTCAAATGTTACTGGTTTGTGAAGTATTTGATTCTCTTCAAGCAAAGTTTCGAGAACTAATTATTGCTCTGCTGATGGTGTGGAATGACCCCTTATAATCTTGATCTAAGTCTGTGTGATTACTTTTTATGTGGTTATTTGGAAGATTGAGTCTAACAATCAATGATCTCGGTAACACAATTTCCAGAAAAAGATTCATAATCTAAAAGCCAAGTCGCCCGGATAAAATTAGGCGGAGTTTTTTTAACAAACTTTGGGGGCATTTTAACCGCCGTAAACTTAGGATTTCAATATTTTTGAACCGGAACTTTTTGCTTATTTTGAGACATAGAATCATGCTGTTAATTTTCAGCCACCTCTTTAGAAAAACCCTGTATTGTGGCGAGGGCATCATTCCTTCTATTGGCTGCAGACTTCCAAAAACATCATAACAGAAGCATCCCCAAAACATTTGCATAGGAGTGTAGGGCAAGTGTTCATTAATTTGCACAAGAATGTAGGACAGGGCCATTACTGTTGAGAGGTTCAGGTGCTATCACTGTCAAAGTCCAGATTGCAGAAATACGCAACAAATTTTTAAATGATCTGAGAGATCCTCTTATAGAGCATTTTGAAACGTGAACTTTATTGTATGCTGAATATAATAGCGTACAATATGGCCTTGCAATTTTAAATGGAACAAATGAATTATTGAAATTTGAAGAAATAAAGATTAAAAACGAGGACTAAAAAATAATCAGTTTTAAATAAAGAAGACGTAAAAAAATTAACATATAAAAATGAATAGCATAACCAATAAAAAATTTAATTACAAATATGAAATACTTGCTTTATTTAATATAGACAGATAAAATAGAGTTAATGCTTTGTTTTCTAACCATACGTGAAATGAAACACTTTAAAAGTTTCGGAAAACGATATAAACTAATTTTATGTTTTGAAATAATCCATACAGAGTCGCTAGAGACAAGATTGGCGAGCGCATCCATCATCATACTGATTTATTGGAGATAAATATCTTACTTTTATTGAGAACTAATATTTAATGTTCAAATTCGAAGCTGCTGATTTTGACCTGAAATAGCTAATTTCGTTGATGAGACTGAATGCGGTTCCGCATTAGTGAATATGTTTGACAAAGCAATGAAAACCTTTACCGCATAAAGAGAATAGAGCAGAATCTATAAAGCGACTATTTATTCCATGCTTGGGTTTACTGAAAACTGAATTAAAGTAGCAAGAGAGGTAATCAATTTCATTTGAGCGACAAGAAGGGTGCCATTTAAAGCTCTAAATGCTTGAAGAAATGCTTAAATGGAACCAATGAAGCCTTATAAATGTTCTTCTCGGATTAAATGACTTTACTATAATAAATTGTCTGTATTAAATTTCCGCCCATTTCCAATGAGTGAAGCAATATGTGGAGTGGTTGAGTGTGTCACTTCTCCGTCAATCAATCAATGTCTTACAGAAAACCACACTCAATCACGTTGCACTTTATCTCCAATCCTCTTTCATATAAAGAGGATCGCCATTCTCCTCCTGTTAATACTGCTACTTGATAATGGCATAGGTCAAAATTCATGTGCAGGCTATAACCTCAGCGCATACATTTATAAAATGCGTCGCTTTTCTGCACAAAAAGGTAACATACTTTTAACCTATTTAACTCTATCCAGGAAATAACTCTCAGCAATAGCT
Source organism: Rhysida immarginata (assembly GCA_023313115.1). Classification (NCBI taxonomy): domain Eukaryota; kingdom Metazoa; phylum Arthropoda; class Chilopoda; order Scolopendromorpha; family Scolopendridae; genus Rhysida; species Rhysida immarginata. Next base: position 903,521 of record JAHWFO010066449.1, read on the forward strand.
CTTCTAAGAAAAACAATAAGGAAACTAAAATAATCTCCATGCCTATTTAATCAAAGTAATCTCCATCAGAAGCAATACATTGTCGCCAAATTGTTAATGCCACATATGAAAAATGAGCGTTTCTGGGTGTGATGGAATGATCCACTGTCTCATACATAAATGCATCATTGATAAACGCTTTCTTGGAAAAAATGTTCTGAAGTCGAAAACGATGATATTCCTTTTAGAGAAATATCAGGATAATATGGAGGATATGGCACAGCTCCATAGCACAAGTGATGGATCTGGAGCATGGTCGTCAATGAGGTATGCGGTAGAGCATTATCTTGAAGCAACAGGACACTGATCTGTTGTTATCCCTACGGGAGGAAAGACAATAGAATGATACCGGTAGAGGACCCCCATATAGGGAGGTGGCGTCAGAGCTCTTTCTGGAACGTTTATTACTCAATCATAAAGAAGGACCACCACAGGAGGGATACTCTAAAAGTTTTTAGCTAGAACGCTGCACGCATCTGGCGAATGTCATTCATTTAGCACTTTTCGAAGTACTCTCCCACGTCTTCTATACAAAGTTTTATCCTCCTGAACCATCGGACATACGTTTTTCCAGTCCTGAGTAGTGAGCTCCAAAATGTAGTCGTTTTACCCTGCTAAGACGTCTTCGTCACTATCGAAATAGAACCTTTGAGCTTATACTTGAGTGTGGGGACAAAAAGAAGTTTTAAGCTGCCATTCTGGTTTTCGGACGCTTCTCCTTCTATTTTTCTTGTACGTTTAGCACGCAAGATGTCACAAACTACTCGGCTGTAACCGTCTTTTAATTTTCAAGCTCAACAATATTGGAATATTGGATTACCAATAATACCATTAATAACCCGTAATTATGCCAGATCACAATTGTTATATACTGGCCCTAAAATCTGGTCCCAACTTCCATCAGAAATTCGATCTTCTAACTCATTGCATCAATTTAAAGTAAGGTTATCTACCTGGTTACTTTCGTTGCACCCTGGTGTTGTTTTTTTTTTAACTAATTTTTCTTAACTAATTTCTTCTTCTTTTTTTTGTTTATTTATATATTTTTTTTTGTTTGTGTTCCTGGAGGGGAGGCTACCAGACAGGTCCGCCTTTATGCTTCCCCTCCTTTTGGTTGTGTTTTTGTTCGTTTTTTATTGATTAATGATGATCTCCTCGTCCTGGTTTTGTTTAGTGACCAGGTTCGAGGAATCTGAAATTAAATAAAAAATAAAAAAAAAAAATTATTAAAAAAACAACAACAAAAAAAAAAAACCAGTTCACACATGGGCGCTGAAACAGAAGAAAGTTGCCACCATCACCTTTCCAGCACTTCGAGAACGTTTGCATTTCTATGGTGGTTCTAGCCCTTTGCGGATCCTCTGGTTGGACTGTTCCTTAGTTTCCGTGTCGTAATGAGCCATCTTTCGTCATATCCGCAGATGTCGTTAACACGCTTTGATGCTCCGTTGTTGAACCTTTCGATCATTTCGATCATGTGAACGTCTCAACAGCTTTAGCTATTGATCTTCCTAACTGACCATTTTCATGTACAACAGTTATTTGTCCCTTTTCAAATTCACTTATAGGCTTCCCTCTTGGCATTGTTTGATTTACTTAATAAGACAATTAATTTATGCATTTCAGCCATCTGTATTACTAATTTGTATTAGATAATGCCAGCTGTTAGTTTAAATATACATTTCTTTACTTTAGAGAATAATTTTTGCATTATAGCTTTATCAATTTTGGCCAGGTATTTTTTTAAATTATTTTTTAAAATTATGTTAAAGTTTTGACCATTATTATTTATTCAATGTATAAGTATTGTAATGTATTTTGTTGGATCACCATTATCTTTTTTTTAGAATAATGCAAATGACTTTATAATTTATGGTCGGACCTTATGTGCAATTTGCCGTACAATATCCACTTTTAGTAAAAAGTGATAATTCTCTGCAAAATTCTTTCCTGCTTACTTCTTTGGAGGAGAGAAGAGCACTCTTCTATTCGCTTGCTTTGTTCTGAACGGTGAGTTCCGGTGGCACCCACTTGTCGAGTTTCTATTAAAATATTATCCCTATTATCCTCAAATTCCGAGAAACAGATGAATAGTTTGCCATTAACTTCTCATATCGTCTTTCGTGGGACTGATTCATATCTTTAATAAGTCAGGATCAATGGAGAAAGGAGGATGGTCATGCTCTCATTTTGTAGGAATATATCTCAAGATCTATATTTAGCAACCTTGCAGAATTCGCCAATTTCTCCAAAGAAATGTTGTCCTTAATAGCATGGTTCCATAATTAACTTTGAATCCACAGTATTCGTTTTTCGACTTTCGCTTCATGCAATAATTACTTTTTCGTCTGACGGCGTATGCATGATCCGCAGCGTGGATATACTAAACCCCGCCAAAATAATAACCCGCACATTTTAATCGGTCATTTCGTTTGTAACAATTCAATAAAATAACACTAATTCTGGATGAATAGAAAATTTTGAAATATTGATCCACTGTTGTTATAATAGTTTAATAGTTTCAAAAGAGGCATAATTTATTAACAATTTCTATCCAATGAATAAAAAATGTTCGAAAATAGGAATATAACAAAGGAAAAGAAAAGAAATGGTATAGATCGTAAAGTTTTAAGGCACTCAACATAAAGTGTTGTTAAGTGAACTTCTGGAAAGATGGATCTAGTTTACATTTCTTCTTCAATGAAGTCTAAGATTATTGGCAGTTCTAGAATCTATTAGAATACGACGAAGGAAGAGAACAAGAGATTAGATCATTAAAATTTATGAAAAAGGAGAAATGCTAAAAAGGAAATCAACAACAATTAGCTCAACACGCTACAAACTCTATTGTTTGTTGCACTATATACAGGGCTACTACTAGTATAAATGATTCAGTCGCTTTCAACCCTCTGTATTTTCAGAAGCGCGAAAGTCAACGGAATGAATCTCTAAAGTGACACCCAATAAATAAATAGACACCCACGTTTCAGGTTTATTTAAGTTTCTCATAAAAATAACTGTGAATGTGCGCTTATATTTTACAATATTGTTTGCAGTAACTTATTCTCATCTTGAAGAAACATGCCTCGAACGCTTGTTGCCACAGAATTGAGTGATTTTCAACCAGAGCCTATTATTGGTAATACGAAGGTAGTGTTAGCCAAAGGAAAATCTTCTGCACAATTCAGATTCCACTGTCCACTGTCAGCAGGGTTATTAGACATTTCAAAACATTAAAAAAAGAAAACTGTAGAGTCACGTGCAGGCCGGCCTGAAGCAAAAGCACGATAACTGAGGGCTGCGAAACGAGTGGTTGAGAGAAAACCCCGTTTTAAGATTTCAGACGAGGGAGAACACTTGGAAGTGAGTCGTAACACTGCTGTCAGATATCTGCACCAGCTAGGCTATCATGGGAGAGCTGAAAACCCCTTCTCACCGTAATCCATATTTCAAAGAGGAAACACTGGGCGACTGAGATGGTGGAATGCCCTTTGATTTTTGGCCTCATGGCATCTTCTCAGATGAATCAATCGTATTTTACTCAGTTTTCTTCTAGTGATCGTATATAGATCCAGAGAAAACCCAGTCAAGAGTGTAGCATGAATCGACTGGAACTAACCAACAGCAAAACATGGTGAATTTTCTGTTACGGCGTGGAGCACTGTGCGTGTGGATAACATTAATGCAGAAATATACGTCGCCATATTGGAGAAGGGTCTTTTGGCAATTTTTTTCCAGCAGGATTCTTGACAAAACATCCATTCTGTTCATACTTGGTAGGTACAACACGACATCCAGAAACTATCAGGAGCCAGTCAATCATCCGATTTGAATCCCATCGAACACGTCTGGATAAAAATTCATGGAGAACTTTTCGAATGTTTGCGTACCGAGTAGATCAAAATTCCACAGGTCAAGATTGCCCAAATCATTGATTCCATGGCCAACCGGGTTAAAGATCTGCAGAAAGCAAACGGTGCGGCAACAAAGTTCTGATGTCCATGTGCCTTATGCCAAAAAATCATTTTATATGGTATCAAATGGAATAACGTGCTATTGAGTACAGGGTGTTTCTAAATTATCTTCCGTTATTATACATGTTTATTACTCAAAAACTATTACAGATTTTAACGTCCTTAATAAATTATTAGGGTGTTTCTAAATATTAAGAAATTTCAATGTCCCCCCATTTATGGCGTGAAGATGTCAAAGCGAAACTCGATTTCCTCCTATGTTCGGACTAGCATTTCGGAGGTGATTTCAGCGATTGTTTCAGTTATTCTGTTCTTGAGAGTTTCAATGTCATCAACGCTGGTCTTGTACACTCTGTCTTTCACATATTCCCAGAAGAAAAAATCCAGAGGGTTCGCATCGGGTGAGCGAAGTGGCCAAGAGATTGGCCCATCCCTTCCAATCCATCGTCCTGGAAAGTTCGTATCAAGGCATTGCCTAACTTGCAGGCCCCAGTGACATCTTGTTGGTAGACTATGTTGGGCTGCAGTTCTTCCACCTGTGGAATCAGGTAGTTCTCCAGCAATCGTAGGTAGGTTGCAGCGGTAACGCTTCCTTCAGCGAAAAAGAAATGTTCGATTACTCGATCATGCATTAAACCGCACCAAACATTAACCTTCGGGCGTCGCGTATATGCTCCCTTAAAAACGTGGGGGTTTTGTGAACCCCAAATGCGGCATTTGTGTCGGTTTACTGCTCCGTAAGTATGGAATATTGCCTCATCAGAAAACAAAATGTCCTCAATGAAGGTGGGATCATTGGCTATTTTTTGGATAATATCCTTTAGCAAACTTCTTGCGCTTCGGTCGGTCATCTGGCTTCAGTTCATCTGAAATTTGTAGGGTGTAAGACGAAGGCGGTGCTTCACTATTTTATGTACGGATGTCATTGGCATATCCAGTTGACAAGCCGCTTGGCGAAGTGATTTACGGGGACTACGATCGAACGCCTCTCTGAACTTTTCTACTCTCTTTGGTGTCGCTGAAGGCTGCCTGTGTTTAAAAACTTTTCATGCCATAGCTTAATTAACTTATGATTTGGAGGATCCTTTTTAAACTTTGTTTTGAACATTCTCTGAACTGTAATCATTGACTTAAATTCCCCAAGCCATAATACGCATTGAGATTTTTCTTGAACACTCGCCATTGTTACTGCGTCTCGCGAAAAATGGAACAAATCCCCAACAATGGTACCACGCGCCTACCGCGTGTTTCATTATCAACCCACGCGATGCTAAGAAACTTTTTTTTAGTTTTTCTTTGTGAACAAAAAAAATCACGTTAAAATCTGTAATAGTTTTTGAGTAATAAACATGTATAATACGGGGGAGATAATTTAGAAACACCCTGTATTATTTGTATGATATTCACGATTGAAATGAAATATAAACACATGAAAAGTTGGAACTACACCGATTGCGTTTTTAATTCATCGAATGAACTCGACTGCCTATCAAGATTTTAGACAAACAATTTGCTTCTGTTTGATTCACTGATTACAGAAGGAGAATGGAGTTTTCAGCAAATCAATGTTGCAATTCATACTTCTGCTTCAACGATTTTGTGATTTTTGGGAGTAACCCCTACCTTATTTCGTTAAAATGTGCATTTTAGGGAATGTAGTCGTTTTGAGGCATTTGGTTAGTGGAATTGTATCCTTTGGGCAACGTAGTATTAAATTTCAGAAAGTGGACAAATTGCATTCATAAAATTTTTCGGAAATCAAGGTTAAAGTAGAAAGTTCTGAGTTGTCGTGAAGTTTCAGAAATCTTTGATGATGAATCTAAACAAATAAATCAAAACACTGGCAGGTATTTTAAAAACTTCTCCATTTAATAGCCTGTCAAAAAAACTCAAGTAATAGTTGAGTAAGGGGTCCATAGTGCTGTTTCTATCGATAAAATTGGTAGAGACTTTACAACACAACAAAGGGAGAACAGAGTTTCCGACTGTTTCGCCATTTATTCCCGGCTTGATTAAGGGTACACACAAGAGGACATAAGCCTTTATATACCTTTATATATTGATACTTTAGTTTATGTTAACTCTGAATGAGTCTTCTACTAGGTCCGCGCTTTCAATTTTGTTTGTGTTATGACATCACTTTTTCCTTTATATTTCAATTAATTTTCCTCTCAAGGTTTCCTTATAATTTCATTGTTATTGGTTCCTTATCCAACCATTCTCCTTTCAATGTCGCCACTGTATAATTTATATTATTTACTATTTGTTATTTCTTCATCCAATCATATTCTCATTCTATACCATATTTTCTGTATATAAGGGCTTATGTCCTCTTGTGTGTATCCTTGATAAAGCCAGAAATGAATGGCGAAACTAGTCGGAAACTCTGTTCTCCCTTTGTTGTGTTGTAAAGTCTCTACCAATTTTATTCAAGTAATAGGTTAAAAAGAAAGCATGCAAGCTTAAAGGTAAGAATAGGGGTTTCATGGTAAAATTGGTATTTCCTCTAAGAATAGCTAAATGATTTCAATGGTTTGTACATGTGGATTATTAAGAAACTACATATGCTATTTGGAAAACGTGTCATTACGATCGATGTTCGAAGTGTCTGTCAACATTTTAACGGAATAAGATAGGGGTTACAACAAAATCGTTAATACCTCCATAATGGTAACATTTCGGATAACAAACACGGGGTGATTCTTATAGGTATTGAGGTCCTCTGCTCAGTTTTTCATTTTGGATGTGTACCGTTGGGACATTGTATAAAAATTTTCATCAATAACACAAAACAAGAACTGCTGGATGTCACTGAGTCATCGTGGCCTAATTTAGATCTTGGACTAAAGTATTCGTGACTCCATTAAAGACAGATTAATCCAAATTTTTGGAAAAAAAGGCGCATTTATAGGATATTGAACGCCAGCCTCTGAACTTTTCTTCCGTGTGAGTGTATCCTTTAATGTTAGTGTGGATACATTTTCTTTATTCAATGTTTATGAAACTACTGTAGAATATGTCCTTGTTCGCCTTTAAAAGTAGTTGGCTCTAAAAAATTTTCCAGCACTTTATATACGGCATTCAATATAGTTTCACGGTGGACTAATGTGATCGAAAATGATGGCGTTTATACAGTATAAGTGATTAACAACTAAAAATTCTCTGTTACGAAGAGCATTTACCTTCTATAAAAAAATTATTTCCATCCCTTTCAATATATTCATCTCGTGTTCAAATGTCAAATATGAGAGAAAAACATGATCAATATGTTAGACAGCATGTCCCATTTTCTTATCTAGTACGAAATAAAAAAAATCGAATTTGAAGTGTTTAATTTCCTAATAATTTCTCTGATTAATTGTAGGTAATAGAAGTTTCTAATTCTATTTTTTTCATATGATGATAATTGACTTTAATTCAAACATATGATAATTTTTTGCTACTTGAGCATTTCTTAATTTGAAGAATTTTTATGAGCAGTGGGAGCTAAATTGAATTATAATTTTATAAAAATTAACATGAGCGGAAAATTAGTGTAAAAAATTAAAATCGTTCCTTAATTATATTCCTCGTGGGAATAGAGTAGAAAACGAGATTGACGGTGAGCTTAAATGTTTAATTTGTTTATTTCCTTCATGTGCATTAAAATGTTAAAATTGAAGCAGTTAAAAATTTTGTCATAATCTAATTGAGGTGAAACTCGAATAAAAGTTGACGTTTTTTGTCATCCTGTGGGGATATTTAAAATGTAATCAACTTTAAGTTTTTCAATTTTCCAGAAAACATCTGAATTCATAATAATTATAGCAAGCAGATTCAAAATTTATGCAGCTTAATTCTTAAAAGTTCCAGAAATATTTGACGTCTTTCAGAAAACTTGCCGAAAATTTACTCCTGGATACTAATGTTAGGCAAAAATTATTCTTTATTAAGTTAAACATATTATATATTCAATTTATTCGAATTACGCATTCCTAATATCTCTACATTTCTTTCTTTATTGACAAGTTCATAATGTAAGACTCATAGGTCTCACATTATTTTAATAAAATTCAAAATGATGTAAACAACACAGGAATCAAAAATGTAATAGACACCTATCTGAAACTTATACTGAAGCTTTACATACTATCAAGAAACAATCATACGATCGTGTATTTCAATTGTAAAAATTATTTGATATTGTCTTAGGCAACTAGGTTCTTTAGTAAGGGCCAGCAAAGAAGCTATATACACTATCTAGCCAAAAGTAATCGAACATTTTCGATTTTAGACGTTTTGTCGAATATCTAGAAAAATACTTGACGAATTATCCTGAAATTTCAGGGGTGTAAAAAAGGATGTTACACCTCATATATTTCAGCGAAGGTTTTCTCCCGAAGGCAAATAGGGGACCAGCAAAGTAGTGAACCAAAAAAATAATGTTTGGAACCACCCTGTAAAAAATAATGCCTGAAATGCATTGTAGCTGTAGCATATGCTTAAGAGGCTTGTTTTACTTTTCTGTGTTCATTTGTATGAGAATAGCACGTATAATCATGGAGATATAAAGGTTTCTTTAAAAAGGTCGAAATGTTTTCGTAACTTTTTGTTTATAACACGCAGGATTTTCAACCTAATGCAATGCCATTTTCAGGAAACTTGACAAACTACAGTACAGACAACACCCTGCAATCAGAATAGAAAAATATTAGATATTTGATGAAATATGAGCATTTTTACTAAATAATGTTTAACTCCGCATGCGCATGCGCATGAGTTACCAAATTGTCTTTTGCATAATTTATTAGCCAAATATATAGAGCTACTCTTATAAAAAGCCCAAGCAAATATCTTGAAAATTCAGAAAGATATCGTCGATAGAATGAGTTGAATTTCAGTTGCTCTCAAAAATAAACAAAACGATAAGAGGTTTTCTCCAAATTTTTATTTTTAGATCGGACACCAGTATCAACTTCTTCTCCTTACGCTGACATGAAAAAATATTGACTTTATATTGACTTCATATCAGCGTAAGAAGAAGAAGTTAATGCTGGTGTCCGATCCAAAAATAAAAGTTTGGAGAAAGCCCCTTATCGTTTTGTATATTTTTGAGAGCAACTGAAATTCAACTCATTCTATCGGCGATATCTTTCTCAATTTTCAAGATATTTGCTTGGGCTTTTTATAAGAGTAGCTCTATACATGGGGCTAATAAATTATGCAAAAGACAATTTGCTAACGCATGCGCATGCGCAGTTAAACATTATTCAGTAAAATTGCTCATATTTCATCAAATATTTAATATTATTCTATTCTGATTGCAAGGTTTTGTCTGTACTGTAGTGTGTCAAGTTTTCTGTAAATGGCATTGCATTGGGTTGAAAATCTTGCGTGTTATAAACAAAAAACTTACGAAAACATTTCGACCTTTTTAAAGAAACCTTTATATCTCCATGAATATACGTGCTATTCTCATACAAATGAACACAGAAAAGTAAAACAAGCCTCTGAAGCATATGCTATAGCTACAATGCATTTCAAGCATTATTTTTTACAGGGTGATTCCAAACATTATTTTTTTGGTTCACCTCTTTGCTGGTCCCCTATTTGCCTTCGGGAGAAAACCTTCCCTGAAGTATATGAAGTGTAACATCCTTTTTACACCCATGAAATTTCAGGATAATTCGTCAAGTATTTTTCTAGATATTCGACAAAACGTCTAAAATCGAAAGTGTCCGATTACTTTTGGCTAGATAGTGTATTTATTAGCATTTACTCAAAATTACACCGGTTGACGAAAGTTAAATGGCAAAGCAAGTAAACCTCCCCATTTTGTTAACATTAGGAATCGATTTCCACCATTACATGGTGCTAGGTGATTAATATAGAATCGGGTCCAACCAATGAGCTGTGATATAAAATACACTATATGATCACAAATATCCGGACACATGCACGTTTGCGCTCTAGCCACGATTTCATGGAAATCAATAGGGCGTTGCACATCCCTTTGCCCGAATCACAGCTTCCACCCTTCGGGGAAGACTTTCCACCAAATGTTGGTAGGTACTTTCCGGAATGTTCCTCCATTCCTCCCGAAGAGCGAGAATCAGTTCAGGTACAGAAGTTGGCCGATGTGATCTGGCCCGCAAGCGTCTTTCCAATTCATCCCACAGACTCTGTATAGGATTGAGGTCGGGACTTTGTGCCGGCCAACCCATTTCTTCGACCCCTGAGTCCGCAAACCACTGCTGTACACGCCTCGCTTTGTGGCACGGAGCATTGTCGTGTTGGTAGAGAAATGGCCCGTTTCCGAAAAATTGCCACAACGTTGAAAGTGCACAGTTGTCCAAAACATTCAGATAACGGTCGGAGTTCATGATTCCTTGCACAGGAACGATCTGGCCCAGTCCGTACCATGAAAATGAGCCCCACACAATGACTCCCCCTCCTCCGAACTTGACTGTGGGCTCTGTGCACTCAGATAAGAAGCGTTCTCCAGGTATGCGCCAAACCCAAACTCGTCCATCGGATTGCCAGAGTGTGTAGCGAGATTCGTCTGTCCACATTACACGTTTCCATTGGTCCATTGTCCAGTTTCTGTGGGCTTTGCACCACTCCAGACGTCGCTTGGCGTTGACCCTGCTGAAGTGGGGCTTGTGGGCAGCAGCACGGCCATGGAATCCCATCGTGTGCAGTTCCCGACGAACTGTCATGGTATTGGCATCATTTGCGGAGGCGTTTCGAAACTCTGTGGCAATTTTTTCCGCCGAGGACTTCCGGTTGCTGCGGGTGACACGACGAAGCACTCGACGGGCTCTGTCCGTTAGTTTCTTGGGTCTACCGGTTCGTTGTTGACTTGGGTATCTGAAGAAGGCTGGAAATGTCACGCACGGACTTGCAGCATAGGTGACATCCAACGATGGTTCCACGTTGGAACTCACTGAGCTCTGCCGAACGACCCATTCTTGCCAATGTCCGAGCAGAGTTGTGTCTGAAGGTGTGGGAAGCTATTTAAATGATGTGCAAGTCATTATCATGTGACATTGGGCCAATCGATGATCTGTGAGGGGTGTCCGGATAATTTTGATCATATAGTGTACCATATACAGGTATTGGACATTGAAACTGAAACACCTGGTAGAAATCCAAAATCTTTATTTAATAAGGTGTTGGGGCACCGTGGGCAGCCAGCACAGCAGTAACACGTCTTGGGAAGGATCGGTAGAGGTCCTGCACAGTTTGCACCCCAAACCATTACTGATCCACCCATTACTGATCCACCTCCGTGTTTGTAGGCAGTCTGGGTTGTAGGCATCAGAGGGGCTCCTCCAGACGAATACCCTTCCTGTTGTTTGGAAGACAGTGTAGCTGGACTCGTCCGAGAATATGACGCGTTTGAGGTCATCCAACGTCCAGGTTTTATGCGTCCGGAACCACTGAACCCGCTTGGAGGCATTTGTACTACTGATGAAAGGCTTCGGTATAGCAATCCTGCCATGGATGTTGGATTTATGCAGGTAACGACGGATTGTCTTCGTGCACACAGGTTCCTGGAGGTGTGTATTCATTTCTGCGGTGATTTCTGCTGCGGTGGTTTTCCGCTTTCGTGCAACAATCCTGGTCAATGTCCTGACGTCTCTTTCCGACAATTTCCGTTTTCCCTGCAGTTGCTCCTCCTGGACGTGGTTCGTCCTTCCTGTTCATATGCACACATCACCCTGGATACTGTAGCACGTGAGACATCACAAAGTGTGGCAGTTTTGGACACAGATGCACCTGCTAGACGCGCCCCAACAATCTGCCCGCTTTTGAAGTCGGATATGTCTCCCATTATAGCACTCTGCACAGACAATTTGAAGCTTACTATCGAACTTTTCTACTGGAGTGACTACCAAGACCTCTGACACGTGATTCATTGATATGCATAAGATTAATTACCTAGCAGAAGGTTCTATTCAGCCCTGGGGGTATCCAGTGCTATTTGCGAAGGTGTTTCAGTTTCAATGTCCAATACCTGTATATATTAATACTAATGATATATGAATTGTGTTACGTTGATTAGAATCATAGCAGGTGATGAAAGTGTGCGCCCTTCTCATCAAGGCACGTTGGTATTCGCTGTAGCATATTCTCCGTGACAACCACAGTTTCTCTGGTGATGTTCCTGATTTCAGCCGAAATTTCGGACTACCCACACAAACATTCGACTCGGCAAGGCCCGCGAATTAATATGCCATAATGTTGATCTATTATGTGCATCAACTGCGGAATTATTAGTACGAGGGGTGATCAAAAAGTAATTGATGAAAATAGGAAAGAAACTTCCACAGCCTGGATTCGAATTAGGAACCTTCTGCTCACCGTGCAGACGCGCCAACCAATTGCGCCACTGCGGACATGGAACAATTAACGCCATCTACATGTCTTTAGGGCTGGTTGGAGCAGTACCCAATTTGCAGGCTGGGACTAGCTTCATCGATAATTTAAACATCTGAAGTTTGGCGTGTATAAACGCTCTTAAGATCATTCAATTATTAGTCTTCAACGAATATTACGCCAGTAGGAAAAATAGTTCCAGCCTGCGAACTGGGTACTGCTCCAACCAGCACTAAAGACATGTAGATAGCGTAAATGCGTCCATGTCCGCAGCGGCGCAATTGGTTGGTGCGTCTGTACGGTGAGCAGAAGGTTCTGGTTCGAATCCAGGTTGTGGAATTTTCTTTCCTATTTTCATCGATAATTTAAACATCTGAGGTTTGGCGTGTAAAAACCTCTTAAGATCATTCAGTTATTACTCTTCAAAAAGTAATGTCGCGTATATTTTTTTCTCTAAAATCGTGACCGGGGAAAATAAACAGATATACCTCGATAGAACAATTCAACTTTTATTTTTTCACATAATCTCTAAGCAGATTGAGGCAACGATCCCAGCGGTGGACAAGTTTTTCCACGCTCTGTCGATAAAAGTCGTCCGGTTGGAACCAGTTGCGAACTGCCGATTTCACCTTGTCGTCGTCGTCGTCACGGAAATGTTCACCAGCCAGTGACTTTTTCAACTGTCCGAAGATATGCCAGTCACTGGGAGCGAGGTCCGGGTTGTGTGGAGGATGAAGCACTGTTTCCCAATTCCATCGCTGCAACAGGTCAGTGACCCGTTTCGCTGTGTGGGGACGTGCGTTATCGTGGCGCAGTACGATGTCCTCCATTGCCAAGTCGATCTTTTCCTGCGTATAGCCGCTCGAAGATTCCTCAATGTGCCTCTGTAATCTTCGGAATTGACAGTGGTATGCGGTGAAAGAAACTCAAGCAGTATCGGACGACGGCAATCCCAAAAACATGTCAACATGACCTTGCCGGCTGATGGCACAGTTTTCAGCTTTTTCGTTGTGGGAGATGAGGTATGTTTCCAAACCGCCGATTGCATCTTGGTTTCGGGCATGAAATGCTGGACCCATGATTCATCACCTGCGATGATTCGATCCAAAAAATCCTGACCCTCCTCCTGGTATCGGGTGAGATGTAGCAAACAAGCATCGAAAAGGGCACCTTAATGTTCGGCCGTCAACTGTCGTGGTACCCATCTGCATGACACCGCGAAAGCCGAGCTGCTCGTGAACAATGTCGTACGCCGTCCGATATGAAATGTCCAACGTTGCAGCAATTTCTCTCACGGTAATCCGCCAGCTCTCCCGCACCTGCGCTTCCACAGTGGCAATGTTGCTGTCAGTCATGAATTCTCGCGGCCGACCAGAACGATGTTCGTCCAGCAGGTCCTCTCGTCCTTCTTTAAAAGCCTTGCACCAACGTTCGGAGCTGCACGATATCACCTCCGTACAACGACACAATTTCCTTATGGATATCGGCTGGTTTCAGTTCTTTTTCACAAAGAAAATGCATAACACTCCGCCGCTCAAAAGCACTGGACGATGAAATGAGGGCCACCATCTTGTTTGGACTGTCACGTCGCTAATGCTTGGCGCATGCACCCGACACTAAAAGGAAACTTTAACAATGAACCAAATTAACTTTTATATATCGCAATTTTCTCATATCTGCCGTCATTTTCGAGAAAAAAATACGCTACATTACTTTTTGATCACCCCTTGTAATTAATTTTGATCCCTTCCTATCAGGATGATTTATACGCTTTTATTTAACCTCACATGTTCGTTAGATTGTTTGGGTCAAATGTTACAAGAGTAATTTGCCAAATTGCGGGGGCAACAGCCCTTTAGAAAATCTTCAACTCGCGATCTTCTGCCATCAGGCGCATTTCTACCCAAGCGACTCGTACCCAGATTCTCCATGTAGTCTAGCCACCTGTTTCTAGGCCGGTCCCTTGGTCTCTTACCCACCCAGCTTGAAAAATAGCATCTGCCTAGGAACACCAGTCTACAATATTCGTATCACGTAATGATACCAACGCAAATGAGACCTCTTAATGCGGAGATGTAACAACTCAGCGCCTAAAGACTCCTTTATTATGCTTTTGTGTACGCTATTTAATATAGTATCTCCTAACACACCTCTCAGGATTCTTATTTCGGCCTCTTAAACCTGCGATCGCACTCTGTCGGTCATTCCCAAGATATATGGCCAAAGGTGAGAATGGGGACAAAGATAGATTTGTAAACAAAGAGCTTGGCATTTTAAAGTAATTAACAACTAGTAATCTCATGATGTCAATTTTTTTAATGAATACTTTATTTCATCAATTGTCGGCGGTCTGGTGGCCGAGAGAGCTAGAGCGGAGGTTTTCGAAGGTTGTGAAGTCCATCTGCTTGTGGGTTAGAATTCCGCCGGGAACACGGACGTTTATAAGATATCAGTAATTCTAAATATCCTGGACTTGTGAAAAGAAGATATCAATAATAAGAAATGTTTTGGATTTGTGAAAAGAATTGCCATGGGGATAGCACGCAAACGGCTCACATGTGGATAGCTCACAAATGGCACCGCCCAAACATCAATGAATTAACCAACCAACCAATCATCCTTTGTCGACAGGACCGTGTAATAAAGATAATCTCCCCGTGCGTTTAATCTACGTTTATAAAAACACAGATGAAATTTATGGGATGGAATCGATTATTGGATATATAAAGAATGCGAAGGAAGAAACCCTCATGTTATATTTATAAAACTACGAAGGAGAATTGAAAAGTAACGCACCACAATTTTTGTGGCAACATTTTTTAATAATAAGCAAAAATGAAAAAATTGCACAAGAAAGCTGCAAGTTTTACTTATTTTTTCGAAATATGCACCAAGTCTTTCAGATTCTATACACCTTGTTTTTAAAACCCCGTTTTCGGGTTGTATAGCCACCTGCGCACGGCTGATTTCACCTCTTCATCCGAATTCAAAAGTTTTTAGTGCACAAGTAAACTTTTGGGGGCAGCAGACTACGGAGACAGAGTCTATGCGTGTGTATTGAAAAATATTAGATTTTTGAAATTCTGCCTGTAAGACCCGCTCTCTATGTCTTCATCGATAAAATTGGGTTCAAAACTTTAAAATTCCACACTTTCAGGGCCTCTATCTCCTAAACGGTTGGATCAATTGAAAAAACACCAAGAATAAAACATTTCTCGAATGTTGTGTACAATCTGAATATACCATTATAAATAGGGGTTCCTATTTAAGATTTCAAAGTTCCCCCCCCCCCCAGATCTCCTCACAAGGGAGGGGGGTAATTTTTTAACTAATGAATTTCTTCCACGAAAAAAATTCACTTTTGATTTTGGACATTTTTTCGTTACAATGCTTAGTTTCCGAGATATTCAGTTGTCTTAAGATAAATGCCTCACCCTGTATATCTACGAGCCATAGTTGTGTAAATCAGCGGATACTTATGACCACAAAGGGAATATAAATTAGAGAATAGAGGTGAAGCCTTAACAGAAATAAACCACATTCAAACACAGCAGACTGGAGTGAGCGTCATTTCAAGTTCACGTGTAAGTTAATGTATCAGTCCCGACTTAGACTTTTGAACCATCAGCTCCTCTCCCGACTCCACCTTTCCTCTCTTGCTCTGTGACGTAGTTCTAGCTCGTAATGGTAAAACAAGGGATAAAATTATATTTCCTTAAGTTTAAAATTTTAGTAACCATGTGCATCACTTAAGACTTTTTTTTTAATTAGCTCGAATTTAAGGTTTTTTCATGTCATTAAATCCCCATTCGAAGAGACCTCTCGCCAGACTTATCTACTCTTTTAACTCTTACCACCCAAAGACCGAGGCATACCACGAGAGAAGACGGGTGTCTTCAGAATCAGCGGAACGGATCCACCTCGAAAGATGGAGTGCCAGTAAAGTTATCACCTGTAGTCCCAAAGCACGCGTAAAATTTTGTAGAGCTTTTAGAATTCTTTTAGTATTTTCCTTTTAAATAATATTTTTTTAATTTCTTTGTGTTAATTAGGTAGCTTTCGTCTTTTCCAACACATCCCCTCTGGCGCGGATCGGTATTCGGGTGAATAGATATTTTAAGGTCTGTCTGATTAAAATTAATAAAATCATATTTAGCGAGCTGAATTACGCAGCCCTTAAATTATTTAACCGTTGAACACTATTCGCAATCAAAAGTTTGGCATTGAAGCTTGCACTGTCTTCATCTGTTCGCATGCACGCATCAAATTTTAACGTTAAGCTTTCAAGAATTCAGTCGTTATTCCTTCTTAGACAGAATTATTCATCATTGGAGGAGACGGTAAATGAGACTTACAAAGACCATTAAGATAATTACTCTTTAATTAAAAGAAAAGAAACATTTAAAAGGAGAGATTAGTTTCTTATTGTCTCAAGTAAATATATAATTATCTTATATCAAAGCGCAAAGTTTTTATCAACCGTCCAAAATAAATAAGTTTCACTTGCGCAAATACAGTTCTTTTTTGTCCAAAATAGTCGTGCAAAAGCTGATTAAACATTCGCTCCACGTTCACAGTTTAAACGAAAGCGGCCGACTCTCCGTCTCAAGAGAGAAGGAAAGATTAGCACATTTGCGGCGCAAGAAGACGAAACCTGAACTAAAAGACGCCGTCTCTCCGTAAATGGGAAGAGTTCGGAGGAAAGGCGCGTGAAAGTTACATCGAAGGTTCAGTTGGTCGGACATGCGTCGCTCATCCAACTCTGAAGCGCCTCCGCTCGCATGATTCTTCCCCTTGACAAGCCCTGATCCTCCCATCCCAGTAGCTACCAACTTACATTTCAAGGGCGTCAAGATTGTCTGAAACCCTCGGCAAAGAGGGCTTTATGCGGGTAACATCTGTCCTTTTTCCAGTGTTTGGAGTCACTTTTAATTTTCTTAAATTATATGCTAATTGAAAAGACAAAAGGCTGAACTAGACAAGCAGTGTTGTTTGTAAGGCTGTCTTGTGAGTTGCGTCAAGCAAACGTGTATGCGTTTCGAAGTTGGGATTCATAGTAAGCGATGGCTAAATTTACCACTTGAATGATGAAGTTATCTCCTGATATATAGAGCCTCTTTTTTAGAAAACCTGAATACCAGTTTTTTATGCTAGTGTTCCAAGAATTTATTTCCAACAAAAAGAACTCTCAACATATTCTTCATGGTAATGCTAAATACTCATATCTAAGAAATTATCATTAATTCTCAAAGTTTTTGATTATAGACATCTATGGGAAATATTATTTAGAATTTTTCATAAAAAATTCTACGATAAATAATGCACACTGGTCAAGAATGATATCTCAATCGTTTCGCTTATACAGGATTTCAAAATGACATAGACGAAATAAGACGAAATATATAAATTTCCTTAAAGGGAAAATAGCACACCTACGAATACAAAAAATCAATTGCCAATTCTCTTCAACTTCCGCTCATTAAGAATAAAAATACTAGATTAAATTCGATCTTAAACATCTTCGTTTATTGTCTTCTTATGATATAAACGAAGAAAAAGTCTGGAGAAAGTGGTTATTTTGAAATATTAATTAAATTCTGACGTAAGCAGAAAAGGGACAAGAGCCAACAGCAGTAGTCAGGAAGAAAAGGAAAAGCCCCTTAATACAGAAAATAACATAAAAAATCATGAAGAAACATCAGATTGGTTAAAAAAAATTAAAGACTTTACAACATAAACTTTGACCTGAATTTAATATAAAAATACAGTGCTTCTATTGCGACGGTAGCAACTGATATTACATTTACCTAAAATATCAGGGGCATAGTCCTGCCCACCAAAACATCTTCAACAAGCTTGATGCATT